>WNWK01009816.1:0-74180 GCA_009830355.1 Cherax destructor
AAGTGTAAGCAACAGAAGTTCAGAGGTTATATTACAGCTTTATACATCATTAGTAAGGCCTCAACTAGATTACGCAGCTCAGTTCTGGTCTCCATATTACAGAATGGATATTAATTCGTTATAAAACATTCAGCATAGAATGACTAAATTAATACATAGCATTAGAAATCTTCCGTATGAAGAAAGATTGAAGACCCTTAATTTACATTCACTTGTAAGACGAAGAATGAGGGGAGACATGATCGAGGTATACAAGTGGGAAATGGGCATTAACAAAAGGGATATAAATAAGGTCTTGAGGATATCTCTCCAAGAGAGAACCTGCAATAATGTATTCAAGTTGGATAAGTTTTGATTTAGAAAGGATATAGGAAAGTATTGGTTTGGAAATAGGGTAGTTGATGAGTGGAATAGTCTGCCTAGTAGGGCTATTGAAGCTAGGACCCTGGGTAGTTTCAAATTTAGGTTGGATAAATTCATGAGTGAGAGCGGTTGGATTTGAGTGGTACGTGCACATGAAGTAAATGGAAATATCAAAGCTTATTTCTTGGGCAGCATTGAAAATTTAGTTAGAGCAAATATTCTGTTAGTGGGATGAATTGTGAAGGACCTGCCTAGTATGGGCCAACAGGCCTGCTGCAGTGTTCCTCCTTTCTTATGTTCTTATGTTCTTAAACTTATCTAACTTGAATCCATTATTGCGGGTTCTCTCTTGGAGAGATATCCTCAAGACCTTATTTATATCCCCTTTATTAATGCCCATTTTCCCCTTTTATACCTCGATCATGTCTCCCCTCATTCTTCGTCTTACAAGTGAATGTAATTTAAGGGTTTTCAATCTTTCTTCATAGGGAAGATCTCTAATGCTAATGCAGACGATGCAACATCCCCCCCCAATGAAAAGCAGGGTGCCTCTAGCACGTTAAGAGACAACACAATAAGTGTCAGGGGCCCAAGACTGTTCAACTGCCTCCCAGCATACATAAGGGGGATTACCAATAGACCCCTGGCTGTCTTCAAGCAGGCACTGGACAGGCACCTAAAGTTGGTACCTGACCAGCGAGACTGTGGTTCGTACTTTGGACTGCATGCGGCCAGCAGTAACAGCCTGGTTGATCAATCCCTGATCCACCATGAGGCGTGGTCACAGACCGGGCCGCGGGTGCGTTGACCCCCTGAACTCTCTCTCTAGGTAAACTCCAGGCAAGTGCTTAAAAAAGGATGATTGGGAGAGGATGCCATGAAAACTCCCTATGATCCCAAAGCAAGACTACATCTACCACGTTAAATGAATAAGGACAATCTTAAGAAAGCCCAGGACAAGAAACGAAGGAATGACTCCTTAAAGGCAAGATACATAGGGCCAGTAAGGCCCTATGTATATAGTGCAAAAAAAAATCTTAACTAGTTTCTTTAAATGAGAAAACCAAGGAGATCTCTGTCAATAAATAACAAAAAAAGGCACAATACCCTGACTGGTACAATATACAAATAACCCGCACATAGAAAAGAGTGAGACATCCTTTCACCAATCTACTACAACTTTTTTAGGCCATAAAGTTGGATGTTCTAGCTCTAAGGGGCCACTTAACCAATATTGGTCAACTTTTTTATTTATCGACCGATTACGTTCATTTTTTGTTTATTATCAGAAGCTTGTATCGACCATTCTTTGGTGAATTTTCAATACGATCGGCCAAAAAACAAATGATAAAGGCAAAATTTACTGAAAATTACATTTGGCAGGGGACTCCTCTTAAGTGGTACTTGGAATATTGGTTTTGACACCTGCTAATAGAACACTTCTAATTCCGTCATCTTACGAGTTCCAATTCTGTAATAAACCTTATCTTCATTCTAAACAAAAATACAGTTTATAAGTTGTTTGACATTTAGCAAGATATCGGCCATTTTACCCCACACAAATCTGAAAATATTTGGGATACTTCAAAAAGGTAAACGTAATCTCGTAAAGCAATCATTCTTTTATGTTTGTTGTGGAAATCACTTGAATTCGTTCATTATTAATGATGTTACACCACAAAATAGGTAAATAACTTACTTCCGAAATAATGGCAGAAACGCGCTGCTGACCAAGTACTCGGAATTTGTTTTCCCCGAAAAAATCCGGTTTTTTCACTGTTTTCGTTAGCTATGAGTGTCTATTACAGTTTACCCTCAGCTAGATCCGTGTTCTCTCATAAGAGTGACGAGAGAATGGATAATAACCCTTATGGTCAGTGGTGTTCCTTGTACTACCTGCGCCGCAGCCCTTCATATTATGCTACATAGTATTTATTCTGGTGTATATTTTGATAGTTAAAATTGTCGTCTTATGTCATAATAGATCAATTGTGATAGGTAAATAAGCCTTATTATTGATATTAGTGTAAGAATTGAACATTTTGTCGGCTGCTGTGTCTTGGCCGAGACAACGTAATTTATGCCTTGTCAGCACTTGTTCCCAGAGAAGGTTCCTGATTGGTTCTCAGACTATATTACCTCCGCCTACTCTGCAATGATCTCAAATCGTAAATTTTAATTAAATTAGAAAGAAAAATATAAGAAATGAAATAAAAAAACGGAGAAAAAATAAAATTCACGGCATGTCAGCACGCATGCTACGGCATGTGCCGTCACCATACATGTTATAAATTATTATAATTCCTTGTATGAACATCATATAACGATGATAATTATACTAAAAGAGGAGTCAGTTAGGGTAAGATATAAACAACTATTGGAGGATAGATGGGCTAGTGAGAGTGTAGGCAATAGGGTCGAAGATGTATGGGGTAGATTTAAAAATGTAGTGTTAGAGTGTTCAGCAGAAGTTTGTGGTTACAGGCGAGTGGGTGCGGGAGGGAAGAAGAGCGATTGGTGGAATGATGATGTAAAGAGAGTAGTAAGGGAGAAAAAGTTAGCATATGAGAGGTTTTTACAAAGTAAAAGTGATGCAAGGAGGGAAGAGTATATGGAGAAAAGAGAGGTTAAGAGAGTGGTGAAACAATGTAAAAGAGAGCAAATGAGAGAGTGGGTGAGATGTTATCAACAAATTTTGTTGAAAATAAGAAAAAGTTTTGAAGTGAGATTAATAAGTTGAGGAAGCCTAGGGAACAAATGGATTTGACAGTTATAAATAGGAGAGGAGAGTTATTAATGGAGAGTTAGAGGTATCGGGAAGATGGAGGAATATTTTGAGTTGTTAAATGTTGATGAAGACAGGAAGCTGTGATTTCTGTATAGGGCAAGGAGGAATAACATCTTGTAGGAGTGTGGAAGAGCCAGTTGGGAGTGTGGGGAAGTTCGTGAGGCAGTGGGTAGAATGAAAGGGGTAAGGCAGCTGGGATTGATGGGATAAAGATAGAAATGTTAAAAGCAGGTGGGGATATAGTTTTGGAGTGGTTAGTGCTATTATTTAATAAATGTATGGAAAGGGTAAGGTACCTAGGGATTGGCAGAGAGCTTGTATTGTTCCTTTGTATAAAGGCAAAGGGACAAAGAGAGTGCAAAAATTATAGGGGAATAAGTCTGTTGAGTGTACCTGGTAAAGTGTATGGTAGAGTTATTATTGAAAGAATTAAGAGTAAGACAGAAAGCAGGATAGCAGATGAACAAGGGGCTTTAGGAAAGGTAGGGGGTGTGTAGACCAAGTGTTTACAGTGAAACATATAAGTGAACAGTATTTGGATAAGGGTAAAGAGGTTTTTGTGGCATTATGGATTTGGAAAAGGCGTATGATAGGTTGAATAGGGGCAATGTGGCAGATGTTGCAGGTGTATGTAATAGGAGGTAGGTTACTGAAAGCAGTGAAGAGTTTTTATGAGGATAGTGAGGCTCAAGTTAGAGTGTGTAGGAAGGAAGGGACTATTTCCCAGTAAAGTGGGCCTTAGACAAGGATGTGTGATGTCACCGTGGTTGTTCAATATATTTATAGATGGGGTTGTAAGAGAAGTGAATGCGAGGTCTTGGCAAGAGGTGTGGTGTTAAAAGGTAAAGAATTAAATACAAAGTGGGAGTTGTCACAGTTGCTTTTGCTGATGACACTGTGCTTAGGAGATTCTGAAGAGAAGTTGCAGAGGTTGGTGGATGAATTTGGTAGGGTGTGTAAAGAAGAAAATTGAAAGTGAATATAGGAAAGAGTAAGGTGATGAGGATAACAAAAATATTAGGTGACGAAAGATTGGATATCAGATTGGAGGGAAGAGTATGGAGGAGGTGAATATATTCAGATATTTGGGAGTGGACATGTCAGCAGATGGATCTATGAAGGATGAGGTGAATCATAGAATTGATGAGGGAAAAAGGGTGAGTGGAGCACTTGGAGTCTGTGGAGACAAAGAACTTTGTCCATGAAGTAAAGAAGAATGTATGAGAGTATAGTTATACCAACACTCTTATATGGGTGTGAAGCATGGGTGATGAATGTTGCAACGAGGAGAAGGCTGGAGGCAGTGGAGATGTCATGTCTGAGGTCAATGTGTGGTGTGAATATAATGCAGAGAATTGGAGTTTGAAATTAGGAGGAGGTGCGGGATTACAAAACTATTATCAGAGAGCTGAGAGGGGTTGTTGAGTGGTTCGGACATGTAGAAGAATGGAACAGACAGAATAACTTCGAAGTGTATAAATCTGTAGTAGAGGAAGGCGGGTAGGGGCCGGCCTAGAAAGGTTGGAGGGAGGGGTAAAGGAAGTTTTTTGTGCGAGGGCTTGGACTTCCAGCAAGCATGTGTGAGTGTATTTGATAAGTGAATGGAGCCAAATGGTTTTCAATAATTGACGTGCTGTTGGAGTGTGAGCAAAGTAACATTTATGAGGAGATTCAGGGAAACCGGAAGGCCGGACTTGAGTCCTGGAGATGGGAAGTACAGTGTCTGCACTCTGAAGGAGGGGTGTTAATGTTGCAGTTTTTATAACTGTAGTGTAAAGCACCCCTCTGGCAAGACAGTGATGGAGTGAATGATGATGAAAGTTTTTCTTTTTCGGGCCACCCTGCCTTGGTGGGAATCGGCCGATGTGTTAATAAATAAAAAAAATTATACCAAGGTGTTGCCAGAAAGTTCAGTGATTTTTCGGTAAGATTAACTCAATCTTCGTATTTTTTCGATATTTTTTTTTTACTCCGCACGCTCCACGGTTGAGAGACCCCAAAGCGAAACTATGCTGAAGGTGGTAAGTGAGTTTCAATGGGGAGAAATAAATGGGATTAAGTCAGGAGTATCTGAGAGAGTTAGAGCTAAGGTAGATGTAGCAATAATGTTGAAGGATCAGTTATAAATGTATAAATTCAAGGATTATGTGGATTAAAATAAAGGTCAGATGCAAAAAGTGGGTCATAATAAGTGTATGTACCTGGAGAAGAGAGGAGTGTAGAGGAGAGAGAGAGATTTTGGGATATGTTAAGAGAGTGTGTAGGAACTTTTGAACCAAGTGAGAGAGTAATTGTGGTAGGGGACTTAAATGCTAAAGTAAGAGAAACACTTAGAGAGGGTGTGGTAGGTAAGTTTGGGGTGCCAGATGTAAACGATAATGGGGGGCCTTTGAACTTTGTATAGAAAGGGGTTCGGTTATTGGTAATACATATTAAAAATAGTGATAAAAGATATTAACAAGCAAATGACATCCCCCACCCATTTATTTGCAGGGTGAAAACATTAGCTACATTAAAACTTACAGATATCTTGGCGTAGATGTACCCTTTAACAAATCCAATATACCACAACTAAATAAAAAATGCAAATATAGACTAACTGCTCTTAAAGCTGTTGCTGGCTACAACCCCAACTATGGTGCTAATGTGAGAATCGTGAGAATGATGTACATAGCCTATATTAGGTCCTTAATTGATTATACTGCTCCCATGTTGATATTAGCTAGAGAAAGTTCTCTCCGACCCTTGGAGTTAATGCAAAATGAAGCTCTCAGAATTATTCTTGGCTGTCCCAAATCTACAAAGGTTCTTAATATGAGGAAGGAGCTTGGTATTACTAGTATCAGTGATAGGATTGATGAGATTAACACTGTACTTGGTATTAGAATGTTAAGAAATGAACCAGACACAGTCACAATGAATCTTACTAAATGTCTAGAAGTAAATACTCACAGATCTAAATGGATTGTGAAAACATGCAATTACATTACGTTTTCAACCTGCAATTGTATCACTGTAGGCAACAAGAGCATTTCACCCCTCCATGGAAGATGTGTTCATGTAATATCACATACCTGCAAGTCCCTCCCAAGAAGCTCATTGCTAGTAATCCCTTCCTTAAATCACTTGTTAAAGCAACTGCTCAAGAAGAAATTTCTCGCCTTGCTGGTAGTAATAAGTTATCACAAGTTATATACACTGATGAATCTAAACAGGAGTCTTCTGGCAGGGCTGCATCTGCTCTGGTTGCCACCTCCCTAGTTAAGAACAATAATAAATCTGTTGAACTAGGCATACGAATTAACAACTGGGCTTCACACTGCAAACTGAATTGTTTGCAATCCTAATGGCACTGAAGCTAACTTATGACACTGAGCTTGACTCTATCATCATTACTGATTATATGTCATCATCCGGGACAAAGGAATTAATGTACAATTGCTATGGATTCCATCACACATTGGATTACTCCTTCATGATAAAGTTGATATGTTAGCCAAGAAGAGCACCCAGAAGGAGAATGTAGAATATAACTTTGGTATATCTGTGTCTAGCATTAGGAATAATATTAGGAGAGAAATAAATAATTAAAATGATAGCTATAGGAATGCAGTTAGAAGCCTGAGTAGATCTATAACCCACTATGATAACATGAACATAGATAAGTATGTTTATGGAGGAACTTGCAATGTGAACAGACTGACTGATGTTGTAGTAGCCAGGCTTAGGCTTGGCTACAAGTACTTCTGGCAGTTTGGGAGACACAGATGATGATCAAACTAAATGCAAATTATGTGATGAGGCATATGGTCACTCTCTTGAACACTATGTGCTTAATTGTCCGCTTATTGAGGAATATATAGATAGACAGTATAATAACCTATGTGACATGTCAAGATATCTTACTGATGAAGGTAAGATACCAGTTATACTAAGCAAATTAACTAAACTTGCTTGTAACAGATAAGTGAAATGTAGATATAAATCCAAATGAACAATTGTTAACCCTTTTGGGGCCTAGTGCCTAGGCCTTTTGTGTATCAATATGTTCTTGCGCTACCGTCCACAGGATGGATATGGGCTGCACAATAAACTAGCCACTTCGGTGGCAAAATCTGAAATCTTTCAACAAATCGGGCGTTTCCCACCAAGGCGGGGTGGCCCAAAGAGAAAAACAAAAGTTTCTCTTTTTAACTTTAGTAATGTATACAGGAGAAGGGGTTACTAGCCCCTTGCTCCCGGCATTTTAGTCTACACTTACGACATGCATAGCTTACAGAGGAAGAATTCTGTTCCACTTCCCCATGGAGATATGAGGAAAAAAGAACAAGAACTATTAAGAAAATAGAAGAAACCCCAGAGGGGTGTGTATATATATATACTTGTACATGAATGTGTAGTGTGACCTAAGTGTAAGTAGAAGTAATAAGACATACCTGAAGTCTTGCATGTTTATGAGACAGAAAAGAGACACCAGTAATCCTGCCATCATGTAAAACAATTACAGGCTTTCGTTTTACACTCACTTGGCAGGACGGTAGTACCTCGCTGGGCGGTTGCTGTCTACCAACCTACTACCTAGGATGGATAAATAACTATACAATATATGATATAGGGCGTAATAACAGTAGCTTATTGGACTACATATTGGTAAATAAAAGACTGTTGGGTAGACTTGAGGATGTACATGTTTATAGAGGGGCAACAGGTATATCAGATCACATTTTAGTTGTAGCAACAGTGAGAAAAAGAGGAATATAGGGTACCAGGAGAATGAAAGCATCAAGTAAGAGAGAGGTGAAGGTTTATAAACTAAAGGAGGAGGCAGTTGGGGTAAGATATAAACAACTATTGGAGGATAGATGGGCTAGTGAGAGTATAGGCAATGGGGTTGAAGTTGTATGGGGTAGGTTTAAGAATGTAGTGTTAGAGTCCTCAGCAGAAGTTTGTGGATATAGGAAAGTGGGTGCGGGAGGGCAAAAGAGCGATTGGTGGAATGATGTCGTAAAGAGAGTAGTAAGAGATAAAAAGTTACCATATGAGAGGTTTTTACAAAGTAGAAGTGATGCAAGGAGGGAAGGGTATATGGAGAGAAAACGAGAGGGTAAGAGAGTGGTGAAGCAATGTAAAAAGAGAGCAAATGAGAGAGTGGGTGAGATGTTATCAACAAATTTTGTTGAAAATAAGAAAACGTTTTGGAGTAAGATTAATAAGGTGAGAAATACTAGGGTACGAATGGATTTGATATTAAAAATAAGAGTGGAGCGTTATTAAATGCAGAATTAGAGGTATCGGGAAGATGGAGGGAATATTTTGAAGAATTGTTAAATGTTGATGAAGATAGGGAAGCTGTGATTTCGTGCATAGGGCAAGGAGGAATAACATCTTGTAGAAGTGAGGAAGAGCCAGTTGTTAGTGTTGGGAAGTTCCTGAGGCAATGGGTAGAATGAAATGGGGTAAAGCAGCTGGGATTGATGGGACAAAGATAAACTGTTAAAAGCAGGTGGGGATATAGTTTTGGAGTGGTTAGTGTTTTTATTTAATGAATGTATGGAAGAAGGTAAGGTACCTAAGGGTTGGCAGAGAGCATTCATACTTCCTTTGTATAAAGGCAAAGGGGACAAAAGAGAGTGTAAAAATTATAGGGGAATAAGTCTGTTGAGTATACCTGGTAAAGTGTATGGTAGAGTTATTATTGAAAGAGTTAAGAGTAAGACAGAGAGCAGGATTACAGATGAAAAAGGAGGCTTTAGGAAGAGGAGGGGATGTGTAGACCAAGTGTTTACAGTAAAACATATAGGAGACAAGTATTTAGATAAAGGTAAAGAGGTTTTGTGGAATTTATAGATTTGGAAAAGGCGTATGATAGGGGTACAATGTGGCAGGATGTTGCAAATGAATGGAATAGGAGGTAGGTTACTGAAAGCTTTGAAGAGTTTTTACTGGGATAGTGAGGCTCAGGTTAGAGTGTTGGAGAGAAGGAGATTATTTCACAGTAAAAATAGACCTTAGACAGGGATTTGTGATGTAACCATGGTTCAATATATTTATAGATGGGGTTGTAAGGGAAGTGAATGCTCGGGTGTTGGCAAGAGGTGTTGGGTTAAAAGATAAAGAATCTAACACAAAGTGGGAGTTGTCAGAGTTAATCTTTGCTGATGACACTGTACTTTTGGGAGATTCTGAAGAGAAGTTACAGAGTTGGTTGATGAGTTGGTAGGGTATGCAAAAGAAGGAAATTAAAATTGAATATAGGAAAGAGTAAGGTGATGAGGATAACCAAAAATTTAGGTAACCGAAGATTGGATATCAGATTCGAGGGAGAGAGTATGGAGGAGGTGAATGTGTTCAGATATTTGGGAGTGGATGTGTCAGCAGATGGGTCATGAAAGATGAGGTGAATCATAGAACTGACGAAGGAAAAAAGTGAGTTTTGCACTGAAGAGTCTGTGGAGACAAAGAACATTATCCATTGAAGCAAAGGGGGAGTGTACGAGAGTATAGTTATACCAACGCTCTTATATGGGTGTGAAGCATGGGTGGTGTATGTTGCAACAAGGAGAAGGCTTTGAGGCAGTGGAGATGTCATGTATGAGGGCAATGTGTGGTGTGAATATAATGCAGAGAATATGTAGTTTGGAAATTAGGAGGAGATGGGAGATTACCAGAACTATTTTCCAGAGGGCTGAGGAGAGGTTGATGAGGTGGTTCGGACATGTAGAGAGAAGAAATGAATTAGAATGACTTCGAGAGTGCATAAATCTGTCATGGAAAGGGAAGGTGGGGTATGGGACAGCCTAGGATAGGTTGGAGGGAGGGGGTAAGGAGGTCTTGTGCGAGGGACTTTGACTTCAGCAGGCATGCATGATCATGTTAGATAGGAGCGAATGGAGACAAATGGGTTTTAGGACTTGATGTACTGTTGGAGTGTTAGCAAGGTAACATTTATGAAGGGATTCAGGAAACAGGTAGGGCGGACTTGAGTCCTGGAGATAATAATTATATAATAAAATCTTTATTTCTAAAAGTACATGCACAAGGTTTACAGGCCTAGCTGACATCGATGACATACTACTATATAGAAAGCGCTTGTTATGCAGAGTATTTTGGACAAATTAGGTCACTTTTTATCCCAGGATGCGACCCACACCAGTCGACTAACACCCAGGTACCCATTTTTTATTCTGATGGGTGAACATGGACAGCAGATGTCTTATGGAAACATGTCCTAATGTTTTCCAGCCGTACCAGAGATTCGAACTCCTGTCCTCAGTGTGTGAGCTGAGTGCTCTAGCGATAAAGCTACGGGACAACCTTGGGAGGTACAATGCCTGCACTCTGGAGGAGGGGTGTTAATGTTGCAGTTTTATAGCTGTAGTGTGAGTGCGCCTCTGGCATGACAGTGATGGAGTGAATGATGATGAAAGTTTTTTTCTTTTTCGGGTCACCCTGCCTTGGTGGGAAACGGCAGATGTGTTAATAAAACAAAGTTGGGAAAGGTAAAGTGGCACTCAAATCCGCCAATATTTTGCCTATTCAATATTAGCCAATTCCCAAACATAAAATATCCCTTCATAGTTTCCTCGGAATGATAGGAATTTACAGAAAGATTTGAAATTATTTCTCTGGTATTATGGTCCCCATTAACCTCCCTTACCAGCCCTAGGAAGAAGTTCAAATTGGTTCACATATTGCCAAGAGACTTTTACTATAATTAAGCACTTATTGTTTTCAGCTCCCATACTGCTGTCTCCAGATTATGCACAATCTTTTTCCTTACAGGTGGTTGCCTGTGAGCTTCAGTTGGTGCAGTATTCCATGAAGCCTCTGATGACAGAGTCCTCCATGCGGTTACCTACTTTTTTTTATCATATTTGAAGCCATAACAACGGGCCTACTCTACCGTAAAGAAGGAGGCCCTAGCTCTGGTCCCTGCCTTGGAACAGTCTGATGAGACACGAAATCGTAATGACACGATTGCAGACAAGCCATACCACGACTTACTCGCCACGAGTTCAGTCCCCCCCCATGGTTTAGTTTAACATTCTGATGTCTATGTGTCATTCTCTCCGCTTGTGGTTTAAGTGTACAGTGCCCAAATTCTTTGTCTTATGCGCTGGACCTCAGAGCTCCAACTTAAAAATATATCTGTCAATAACGTTTCCAGGGCTTGTTAGTTAGGATCTTATTCATATTAATGTAGTAGTTTTTTAAATATTAGATTTTGGGTAATGGGAACCTTTAGTTTCTTTTTTTTTGTCCTTATTTCAAAATTGATGATGAAGTAATTTATTTGGAAAGTAAGTAATAAGTTTTTGTGGTGAGGGGACTGTCAGAAAAACGTCCAGGTGACGGGAATTTATATATGTAAATTACAGAAGTGTCGGTTAGTATGGGAGTTCACCGCTGGTAACGCCATCTAGCATGTTTTCTTGGTAAGCCATGCGTCAGTTGTCTCTCGCTTATAATAATAATAATAATAATAATAATAATAATAATAATAATAATAATAATAATAATAATAATAATAATAATAATAATAATAATAATAATAATAATAATAATATCTTTATTTACTACAAGTACAAGGTATACAGGCCTAGCTGACATCAGTGACATACTACTAAATAGAAAACCCCTTGTTATGCAGAGCTTTTCCGGCAAGATAGGTCAGTGTCTCAGGATGCGACCCACACCAGCCTACCAACTCCCAGGTACCATTTTGATGGGCACATAGACAGTCCAGGAATAGACCACACGCCCAATGTTTCTACCGCGCTGGGAACGAATGCAGACACTCAGAAGTAGAAGCGAGCCAGTTTCACGCCCGATCAAGCGGCTTGATCCAGACTCCCACTTGCTCTGGTAAGACTACACTTATTGGGTTGTCTAGTATCAGGTGATTGTAATGACCATATGTACAGGTGACGCAAGCAATTAACATTCTAAAAAACTCTGCTCTTTAAAACCAAAGAAGAGGCATAGATGGAAATAAATGGTATAAAATACCGACACAATGGAAAAATAATCACATAAGCAGATTAATGTGATCTATTATTGACAACGTTTCACCCAAACAGATCTATTTGTGACTTGATAAAGCCAACTGTGTGGGCGAAACGTTGTCAATAAAGGATCAAATTATACTGTTTATGTGTTTGTTTTTCCAAGAGGCATAGGTATTTACCATGTGCACTGTGTGCGATGAATGAAGTACAGTTCGCTAGGGTACTCTCCTTGTGAGCTGCTGTGTGCACGACAAGCTACAGGTCCTTCTGTATATTTTAAATTAACTTTGAACTGTCATCAATTTCTTCTTCATCTTAGCAATCGATTGGAGAAGACTACTGAGTTGGTGTCAGCTGTCTTGAAGGTATCTATGGATACCTTCAAGGTATCTATGGATACCTTCAAGGTATCTATGGATACCTTCAAGACATACTTTGATATGAAAACTTGTAACCAAAGTTTGTTATCAGCGGCGAAGTTCTTGTTTTACCAGTGGAAACTACAAATAAGTTACTAATTACCTGGAGTGGACCTTTCAAATTAGTAAAAGTTGTCAGCAAAGTTGATTACTTGCTTGATGTTGATGGTAAACTTAAAATGTATCGTATAAACATTTTGAAGAAGTATTATAGAAGAAAAGATTCATGTCTAAATTTGTTTTACATTGATGTTTCTAATTATAGTAATCTATCTTCAGTATAAACTATTTGCATTGTTTGTGATATTAAACACGAAGACTTTTATTATCATGACACACCAGACATCGTAACTCTAGGGTCTTAAACTTTAACTGTTAATATTACCGAGGATTTAACTTATCTACAAATATCACAAGCTGAGAAAATAGTTGCTAAGTTTTCTGATACATTCTGGAATATCCCAGGCGTCACTTCATAAGATTAAATTAACTTCTTGTCAGCCATTTAAAAAGAAACTTTATTCACTTCCTGTTCATCTTAGAGTTTCATTTGATCAAGAGTTAGACAAATTATTTATTTGTATATTAGTGAACCCTCTACTTTATTATTATGTTCACCTGTTGTGATGATTTAAAAAGACAGACGACACTTGTAGATTAGCTCAAGATTTTAGATGTCATAATGCTATAACTAAATGGGATTCTGAACCCATGTCCGTAATTGAAGACCTTCATAAATTTAATAGTGCCAAAACTTTAATAAATTTGATATAACATAATAATAACATCAAGTAAAATTTACACCCTGAATCAAAAACCATACCCTGATTTTCAAACGCATCGAGGCCTCATGCAGCACACCATAATGCCATTCGGTCATGTCTTTTGAGTCACTCAGGAATGCCAAATCACTGACTGGTAAATAATGTGATCATCTCAGATGTGCAGTAATTGTAAGTACTGAGCAAAATTATTTAAATTCGAAATTTGTTACCTTATTTTTAATTTAGACATGTAATTACTCTTTTTAACTTATCATTTTATAACTGGTTAGGCCTCATTTAGAATATGCTGCACAGTTTTGGTCACCTTATTACAGAATGGATATAAATGCACTGGGAAACGTACAAAGGAGGATGACAAAGTTGATACCATGTATCAGAAATCTTCCCTATGAGGATAGACTGAGGCCCTGAATCTGCACTCTAGAAAGGAGTAGAATTAGGGGGGATATGACTGAGGTGTATAAATGGAAAACAGGAATTAATAAAGGGGATGTAAATAGCTTGCTAAAAATATCTAGTATTGACAGGACTCGCAGCAATGGTTTAAATTTGGAAAAATTCAGATTCAGGAAGGATATAGGAAAGCACTGGTTTGGTAATTGTTGCATGCAAAGAGTATGTCTCCTTATTCGGAACATGTTAAACACACCCATATAGGATGCCTTACCAACCAGCGAACCATCTTGTTAAGGGTTTTGTCATCGGGGCCCCATCACCAGACCAACGACTTAATTCAACCCAATCATAATGTGGTCTAGCAATGGTAAAGGTGACGTGGATTCCACTCACATTTTGGCCATTGTCATTCCCACCCTGCGCTCGTTGACGTACAGTTGTCTCTGTCTCTTGGCTGTTGTTTTGCCTTGACTACCGTGGCGTGCACTAATACTACTCTGTTTTGTGTATAATGTACATAATTTGTATAAAACTATAAATAATTGGTGAAGGAAAATACAAACCTCAGATATATATAATTGCTTGGTGAAGGAAAATACAATTCAAAGCATTTTCTACT
The DNA here is from genome assembly GCA_009830355.1 of Cherax destructor. Lineage (NCBI taxonomy): Eukaryota > Metazoa > Arthropoda > Malacostraca > Decapoda > Parastacidae > Cherax > Cherax destructor. The sequence goes on from WNWK01009816.1 coordinate 14,379, forward strand.
GTGTTTCTTTGCTCCAAGCTCCCTTTTACACTCAGGATAACAGGCCTTAGAACCTGAGGTTGTAATAGTAATAGAGTTGAGGATGAGTGGAACAAACTCACGAGTACTGCCAAAGAGACTAAGACGTTGTGAAGTTTTAAAAATAGGTTAGATAAATTCATGAGTGGGTGTGAATATGAACTGACTAGCTTGTGCTAATACATCTGATGCCGAGCTACTTCCTTAAATGGATGTGACCTGACCTGACAAGGTGGGTCATTGGTTTAAGCCGGGAGGTGACTTGGACCTACCTCGCATGGGCCAGTTGGCCTGCTGCAGTGTTCCTTCTTTCTTATGTTCTTATTCTGTGTTCGATTTTTTTCCTCGAAAATATTCTTTAGACTTATTGATTTAGCAATTATTGAGTGATATTATTTTTTTTAATAAAAGATATTAAAGACCGCAGTAAACATTCTGTGGGCTGATGAAAATTAGACACATCTGGGTATCTTTAATGTAGACGTTTCGCCATCCAGTGGCTTTATCAATACAAATTCTGGACATAATTTGAAGACAGAAGAACTATATACAAAAGATGAGGTAATCAGTCCCTCAGCCTTGGAGTTGGTGTGAAGAACACCGTAGTCGTGAAGATTCTGGAGCACAGCCAAGAAGCTTGGTGCTTATATACTGGCACCTGGTTAATATGGGACGGGTAGCGACATGGTAGGCGACATGGAATCTTGGTTCAGAGGACACCTACACAACCTTCTTCACTTCTACTATCCCGTCCCATGGGTATGACCTACTTCCACTGGGAAATTCCGCCTACCAGTGACAATGCCTTCGTCTGTTACCCGTCCCTCTTCACCTGACGCCACTACATAAGCGCCGGCCATCTTGCCTGTGCTCCAGGTTCTTCACGACTACGGTGATCTTCACACCAACTCCAAGGCTGAGGTACTCATTACCTCATATTTTGTATATAGTTCTACTGTCTTCAAATTATGTCCTAGAATTTGTATTGATAAAGCCACTGGATGGCGAAACGTCTACATTAAAGATACCCAGGTGTTGCATATGTGTCTAAATTTTATCTTGTCGGTATTATATACTATTAGTGTACATTCCGTGGGCTGCCTGCATTCTCTGGTTGGTGACTTCTGAACTCTACAATATTCTATGCTGTGATTGTGAACGCTTTGTATTGGCAAGAGAAGAAATATATAAACTACGCTTAAAGAACACAAATATGCATACATAATGAATGACACGCAATGCAGGCGTAATATACTGCAGCATATATTCACATATTTTATTTACAAAGGAAACAGCAAAACTGAATCTTGAGTCTGTCACTATCCACCTCAGCAACACCCTGAAAGAAAGCAAAGGAATGTGCATATTGTCTGAACCCATTACACATACAGTCTTGAACCAACACTTCAAATACAAATGTCACAATTTGACAATTGATCTTACCTCTCCGGCCCCATATGCTGTGAATATTACTAATATTATATACTCCATGTACTTGAGAATGCATGAAAAGTTGTTGTAATCAAAGGTTTCTTCATTCATTAATTTTACCAAAATATGTTGGCTCACAATTCTTTGCTTACACTGTAGTCGTTGCAGGATTATCACTAGTAATAATATTAATAATAATAATAATAATAATAATAATAATAATAATAATAATAATAATAATAATATCTTTATTTACTACAAGTACATGTACATGGTATACAGGCCTAGCTGACATCAGTGACATACTACTATATAGAAAGTCCCTTGTTATGCTGAGCATTTCGCCCAGATTAGGTCAGTGTCCTAGGATGCGACTCACACCAGTCGACTAACACCCAGGTACCCATTTTACTGATGGGGAACATAGACAACATGTGTAAAGAAACACGCCCAATGTTTCTGCCCTGGCTGGGAATCAAACCCAGGCCCTCGCCGTATGAAGCGAAAGAATTAGCCACCAGACCACCAGAGCCCCTATATAGTAGTAGTAGTAGTAGTAGTAGTAGTAGTAGTAGTAGCAGTAGTAGCAGTAGTAGTAGTGTTGTGCTTTATTTAAACCTTGACAGCATATTTCCTCTTAAGAAAATTTCTCATTCTTTTACGAACTCTAAGGCGTAAGAATATAATGCACCCTCTTAGAGCACGTCTGGTTGCGCGAGTCTTCTTTGGGAGCATATTTAAAGATTTAAATTTCTTGTTTTTACAGAATTTCCTGTAGTAATAGTGGTAGTAGTAGCATCAGTAGTAGAACTAGTAGTAGTAGTAGTAGCAGAAGTAGTAATAGTAGTAGTAGATCAAAGAAAACGCTAAAAGCGATCATATACATAAAGGTCATCGATATACACACTTTCTGAAGGTCAAGCATGTGTGCAACTGTATGTCACATATGTTCATATTTGAGATGACATACCGTGTCAGGTTTGTAGTACACGTAGTCGTTATACCAGTCTGGAACTTGGTTGAAAAGCTGTGTTACTGGAGTGAAGGGGAAGAATCGACCTCGTCCCATACTGTCCCGAGAGTCACCCGCCAACACACCGATATGGTCCAGACACTTTCCTGCAACCAATCATAGTCACTGTAATGATGACCACAGTAACTACATAATTTGACCTACAGTCACTCTCATTGTATTAATGACCACAGTTACTTCTATTGTATTAGTAACTAACACTTTCCAGCAACCAGTCACTTTCACAATACACACAACTGAGGAGGAAGTGAAGAGGCTACTAAGCGAGCTAGATACCTCAAAGGCGATGGGGCCGGATAACATCTCTCCATGGGTCCTGAGAGAGGGAGCAGAGGAGCTATGTGTACCCTTAACAACAATCTTCAACACATCTATCGAAATAGGGCAACTACCTGAGGTATGGAAGACAGCACATATAGTTCCAATTTTTAAAAAGGAGACAGGAATGTAGCACTAAACTACAGACCGGTGTCACTGACATGTATAGCATGCAAGGTCATGGAGAAGATAGTCAGGAGAAGAGTGGTGGAGCACCTAGAAAGGAATGAGCTTATCAACGACGGCCAACACGGTTTCAGGGACGGGAAATCCTGTGTCACAAACCTACTGGAGTTCTACGACAGGGTGACAGCAATAAGACAAGAGAGAGAGTGGTGGGTAGATTGCATATTCTTGGATTGTAAGAAGGCGTTTGACACAGTTCCAACAAGAGGCTAGTGCAGAAGCTGGAGGACTAGGCAAGGGTAACAGGGAAGGCACTACAATGGATCAGGGAATACCTGTCAGGAAGACAGCAGCGAGTCATGGTACGTGGCGAAGTGTCAGAGTGGGCGCCGGTGACGAGTGGGGTTCCACAGGGGTCAGTCCTAGGACCAGTGCTGTTTCTGGTATTTGTGAACGACATGACGGAAGGAATAGACTCTGAAGTGTCCCTGTTTGCAGATGATGTGAAGTTGATGAGAAGAATTCAATCGGACGAGGACCAGGCAGAACTACAAAGGGATCTGGACAGGCTGCAAGCCTGGTCCAGCAATTGGTTCCTGGAGTTCAACCCCACCAAGTGCAAAGTCATGAAGATTGGGGAAGGGCAAAGAAGACCACAGACGGAGTACAGTATAGGGGGCCAGAGACTACAAACCTTACTCAACGAAAAAGATCTTGGGGTGAGTATAACACCAGGCACATCTCCTGAGGCGCACATCAACCAAATAACTGCTGCAGCATATGGGCGCCTAGCAAACCTAAGAACAGCATTCCGACATCTTAACAAAGAATCGTTCAGGACCCTGTACACTGTGTACTTTAGGCCCATACTGGAGTATGCAGCACCTGTTTAGAACCAACATCTAGCCAAGCACGTAAAGAAGCTAGAGAAAGGGCAAAGGTTTGCAACAAGACTAGTCCCGGAGCTAAGGGGTATGTCCTACGAGGAGAGGTTAAGGGAAATCGACCTGACGACACTGGAGGACAGGAGAGATAGGGGGGACATGATAACGACATATAAGATACTGAGAGGAATTGACAAGGTGTACAAAGACAGAATGTTCCAGAGATGGGACACAGCAACAAGGGGACACATTTGGAAGTTGAAGACTCAGATGAATCACAGAGATGTTAGGAAGTATTTCTTCAGTCACAGAGGGGTCGGGAAGTGGAATAGTTTAGGAAGTGATGTAGTGGAGGCAGGCTCCATACATAGCTTTAAGAAGAGGTATGATAAAGCTCATGGCGCAGGGAGAGTGACCCAGTAGCGGCCAGTGAAGAGGTGTGACCAGGAGCTATAACTCGACCCCTGCGACCACAACTAGGTGAGTACTCTAACACACTGCTTATGAGCCCTCCGTTTAATTTTTTTTTTAAGTAGCCAAAATAAAGTTAAACTTTAGTAGATCACCTCTCATAGGCCTCTGGAGCATGATAAATTTGATGCCCATGTCAAATTATTGACAAATCATATTCGATAGTCTTTCAAATATAATTTTGGTTTCTCATAAAGAAGTTTACAAACCATTGTTCCCTCAAGGAAGATTCCTTGACGCCATTGAAAGCATCTTGATCAAACCTTCCTTTCATTGGATCGAACCTGATTGCCTACCATCTTCCCGAGCACTGTATGGCTCCTGTGGGTATTGTCATTCCCCCAAAAATGTACTAAGAATTAAAAACTACTGCCATAAAAGAACCAGTAAATGAGTTAGAAGAAAGTAGAATAGAAAAGATTGGAACTAGACGATCCACTGACAAAAAAAATAATGAAATGTGTTTCGTAAAACATGTTAACAGAGAAAGTAACGAGGTGTCACTGCCAGAGATCTATGTACTTGTATAGAGATGCCAGTGACATGATATGTCACACAGAAACATTGACACACACATTCACGACCTTGCCAGAAATATCTATTGTATTCTCATCACAAACTATAAATATTTTCTTTTATTGTTTTTATTATTATTATTATTATTATTATTATTATTATTATTATTATTATTATTATTATTATTATTATTATTATTATTATTATTATTATTATTATTATTATTATTATTATTTGTATATTACCATCTTTACTATTATTATTAGTAGTGGTAGTAGTAGATATATAGACACAGATGCAACTAATGTGACATTATATTGTGGCAACGTTTCGCTCTTCAGGAGCTTTGTTGCAGCTGTGTCCATTTACCTAACATTTTGTCGGTAATTCTATCGTTATAATTATTGTTATTGTTCTTGTTATCGTTATTTGTATTTTATTATTATTTTTATTATTACAATATTATTATTTATTATTGTTATTATTATTGTTATCGCTATTATTCTTTCTTCTTATTTTAATTATTAAGCTACAGCATATACAACACTATGTTGGGACTCAGTTAATGCACCATCACATCAGACCGCCAGTCTCACGGCGGTGAACCTGTAAATCTAATGGTTATATTTATAACCTTAATTATTAAAGATGGTGGAGGGGTAAGCCAGCGGAAGGCCTCCGTCAGATGACCAAAAGCTCCAGCTGCTGGTCATCATATGACTAAGATCCGCGTCAGGAAACACTTGTCCTGTTTCCTGAGTAACCTTACCTAACCTAATCTAAGCTCTACCTGTGATGTGTGCGAAAGAACATTGATATTTTTAGAAGAAAAGATTAAAAAATACCAAGATAGATAAAGCATTCTCTTGTTAATGCTTTCGAAAAATATTTTAATTTCTGTATTAGTGATCTTATGAAAATCTTATTTTGAAATCCTTTTTGAAAAGTATATTTGTAATCCTCTTTTATAACCATATTCGTAATATTTTACAACTATTTTTAATCCTCTTTAAATATACTTTTTAATCCTCTTTAAACATACTTATGCTGCTATTTTAAAACTATATTCTTATCCTCGTTTTAACAAAATACTTTATAAATTATGTAAACATAATAACTTAAAATGACATTTTTTTTTTACATTTATAGTAAATTGTTGCTGAAGTTAATTTAAATTTCCAAATTCTGGACTGAGTCATACGATGAGGCACTTAAAGCCTCATTAAGAGCATCTTAACATGTGCCAACGTATAAAAAAATTGCTCAGATCATAACAAATTGATGTCTCTATAATGTCTGGCAGTCTAGGGTCAAAATTGGTGGCTGCTGGTTATGCTTCTTAAGTATAATAAGTACTAAGTGTACTGATATGTATAATATTTTTTTACTGTAAAGAGAAAGTCAGTAGAGTTTGAGAGTCGAAACAATGATGGTCAGAATTTCTGGAATTCAAACTATGACGTATTGGATAGTTAAGAGTATATTACTTGTACTTACATGCAATAATTAGGCCAGTTTTTTCCAGTAGACTGTATAAGTGGATGTTAGTAAGGTCATAGGTATGTATAATAATTATTTACCCGATGGGGTATATTTATTGCCATTCAAGGCTGTTAAGTTTAATTTTGTTTACAACATCAAGTTCTCTATGTTGCTCAGTTGGAGTTTACGATGATTTTTACGTAAAATATTGCATTGATAAGCTGCTGGATATAGTTTCATCTTATGTTTGAAATTGAGATAATACAATTTTAAGGATACTAATGTATATCATGTACTTTACTTATTATGTTTTACTTGTGGTATAGTAATACCGTGATTTAATGCATTTGTGACTTAAGAAATTGTACTTTTTAAATAAAATATAAAAAAAAAAAAAATAAGTACTAAGTATGAGATCTTCCTATTAGTCATCATGGCTGTGTTGGTAATAGGATGGGCTAGCAATTGAATGTTCCCAGTTCGAGACTCCACTATTTTCTCGAATGAACGCTGATCCCTCACACCTACACTCTAACCACCCTCTGCCATACGTACTCCCCCTCACAATCCTACACCCCTTCTCCCTCTCACTCTGACACTCTCTCACTCACTCACCCTCTCTCTCTCTCTCTCTCTCTCTCTCTCTCTCTCTCTCTCTCTCTCTCTCTCTCTCTCTCTCTCTCTCTCTCTCTCTCTCTCTCTCTCTCTCTCTCCCTCTCTCTCACTCTCTCTTCCTCTCCTCTTCCTCTCCTCTTCCTCTCCTCTTCCTCTCCTCTTCCTCTCCTCTTCCTCTCCTCTTCCTCTTCTTCATCCTCTTCCTTCTCCTCCTCCTCCCCTATCCTATTTTCCCTCCCCCTCTTCTCCCTTACCTTTCCCTCTCTTCCTCTCTTCCCTCTCTTCCCTCTCTTCCTCTCTTCCCTCTCTTCCTCTCTTCCCTCTCTTCCTCTCTTCCCTCTCTTCCTCTCTTCCCTCTCTTCCTCTCTTCCGGCCTCGGCCGACCCACTCGGGCTTGAGCTACCTCAGCCCCATCAAATTCCCCCAGCTAAGAGAGCTAAACTTCTAGCTGAAAATATCAATATTCAGGGATTCCTGAAAACCCACGGTACCAACACCACTGCTACTGCTACTGCTACTGCTACTACTGATAGTCACTCAGACGATGATGTCGACTCCTCATACATTGATACACCCGGTATCTTCTTCTATACCACTGATCAATGTAGAGACACAATGCTGGCTCAAGAAGTCCACTATCGACTCAAGCATGGAACTGTCAAGTTTACCTGCCACCCCAAGAACAAATGCTCACTAGAACAAGCATTCCAATTCCTCACCTATCACCTCACCGATCGCACAAACACATTTGTAGTAGAACAAATCTCCAAGAAGAAAAAGTTCAGAGCACTACAGAATGGTTCACTTGAACAATTCACTGAGTAGAAGCTTCCCATTGACCACTCACTGAGAAGCTAAGTTTCCCCAGCACTTTGCTATTTAGCTAAAGCTGGGGTGTGGCTCCAATCGACCCTGTTATCACTGCTTCCTTGGCCTTTCCTGACCTGCGTGCTGTTGCAGCCTCATCCAACGTCCTTGCATCGTCAGCTGATCACCGCTGACATGCCTCCAAGACACTCCCTTCCCTGGGATCCATCGACACCAAGAAAGACATAGACATCCCTCAAGACACTCCCATCACTGGGAGCCAAGGCCGGGTCACCTATTGGAGAAGACCCGGGCCGGCAGTACCGGCGAACCTACAACCAGCAAGCAAGTCCTCTCTTCCTTTCCCCCCTCTCTCCCTGTACCCTCCTATCCTTCTCCACACCCCCTCTGCCACTGTTTCCCCTTCCACTCGCTATCCTTCTCCCCCTCCTCTCCCTCCCCTCTCCCCCTCCCTACCTCCCTCCCTTCTCTCCCCCTCCCTACCTCCCTCCCTCTCTCCCCCTCCCTACCTCCCTCCCTCTCTCCCCCTCCCTACCTCCCTCCCCTTTCCCTCCCTACAGCAAACACCTCCACACACATGTGAACGCACGCACACACACACATATACGCCCCTGTGGTCTGGTGGTAAAGCTCTCGCTTCACGCACGGAGGGCCCGGGTTCTATTCCCGGCGGGGCGGAAACATTTCGAAGTGTTTCCTTACACACACACACACACACACAGAACAGGCCTAGTGTCTAATCGACATGTGCCTAGGACAAAATGGTAACTAACTAACACACACACACTCATGAACACATCACAGACAACCACCCGAAAACACATAAATTTTTCTTTCTGTGGTGACAAAAAAAAAGGTTGTCAAAGAGCAGGACGAAGAACCAGGGGGCTGGTGTATGAACCTGGAAGGGAAGATTGGGTGGCAAAGCTCACGAAAAGGGAAGGAGCCCAGGGAAAGACAAGGAGCACACCAGGAACAAATGAGGGACTGAAAAATGAAGGAACTAAGCTATATGTAGAGGCCCTAACAGATCAGAGCATTGCCCAGGAAAAGCTGAGAAGAAAAATTAACTGACCACTGAGCACAGTGACATCAGCTAGAGAAGAACTTGAAGGAAGGAATACTGCAATGAAGGCAACTGAATCGTCTTAGGGGATGCAAAAGAAAATGCAGTGGGAGGACAAAAGGAAGAGGTCAGTCTTTTTTGTGGGTTCCAGGAAGTTGAAGGGAAAACTTATGAAGCAAGAAGAGAGGAGAAGAAAGAAAAGCAATTGAAAGTATCATGAAATCAATAGAAGAGGACGACACGACTCAGTTGACAAATTTTCTGAGAATAGGGGGGTTTGCAAAAGAAAAAACGACCAGTCAAAGTGATTTTCAAGGCAGAATCAGCCTGAAACAGGATCCTGTAGGAGAAAGCACGACTAAGGGACACTAAAGTACCAGAGAGTGTACCTCGACTGCGAGAGAACACAAGAAGAAAGGCAGAAACTGAGAGGGTACAAAGATGCAAGGAGGAATGAGAGGCAAAGATGGAGCAGAACCCAAACTCAGGAGGAGCAAATACAACCTCCCTCAGAACCACCCACAGAAGGACCTCAACCATGAAACCCCAATGCAGCCAAACAATTTAACCCAAAACCCACACACTGTACCCTCTGCCCCCACCCCCATCAACCCCTCATAGTTCCCCGCCAGGTCTCCAGCTCCCCCAACCCCAACGTTCTCTCCAGACCACAGTTTTAGAAAAGAAGTTGAAGGTTTGGCATACGAATGAGGATGGAATAGCAAATAAATGTGAGGAGTGGCATGAACAAATCCAGACATTACAGTAGTCACAGATACGAAACTCACTGGGATGATAACAGATTCAATCTTTCCAGCCAGATATCAGATCCTGAATAAAGACAGAGGAGCAGAGGTGGAGGACGAATTGACTGCTCATTAAAAACCGATGGGGTTTTGAGAAAATGGAAGGAATGTACGAAATGGGCAAAAGGGACTACATAGTAGTACAGTTCAGTCTGGGGGACATAAGGTGGTCATTGCAGTTATGTATAACCCACCACAGACCTGCAGGAGGCAAAGAAAACAATATGAAGAGAGCAACAGAGCAAAGTGGACACACTACCTTAGGTGGGCAGAAGAGCTCACACGGGTAGAGCAAAGTTACTAGTTATGGGTGATTTCGATGAGGGTCCCGAAACATGGTGAGCCAAGATGATGGATGTGGTACTGGAAATCCTCATGCCTCAACATATTAGGGACATACCAGAGAGAGAGGGGAGGATGAACCTGCAAGACTGGACCTCGTGTTCACCTTGAGTAGCTCAGACATTGAGGACATCACATATGAAAGGCACCTTGGAGCTAGTGATCACATGGTTTACCTGGAGTTTACCTGGAGAGGGTTTCGGGGTCAACGCCCCTGTGGCTCGGTCTGAGACCAGGCCTCATGGTGGACCAGGGTCTGGTCAACCAGGCTGTTACTGCTGGCCGCACGCAAACTGGCGAACGAACCACAGCCTGGTTGGTCAGGTACTGACTTTAGGTGCCTGTCAAGTGCCTTCTTGAAAACAGCCAGAGGTCTATTGTGCCCTGGACATTCATTGTGTTGTCTCTCAATGTACTCGTGGCACCCCTGCTTTTCATTGGGGGGATGTTGCATCTCCTGCCGAGTCTTTTGCTTTCAAATGGAGTGATTTTCGTGTGCAAGTTTGGTACCAATCCCTCCAGGCCCTTCCAAGTGAATATTATCATGTATCTCTCTCGCCTGCGTTCCAGAGAATACAGATCAAGGACCTTCAACCGTTCCCAGTAATTTAGGTGCCTTATCTTACTTATGTGTGCTGTGAAAGATCTTTGTACACTCTCCAGGTCAGCAATGTCGCCAGCCTTGAAGTGGGCCGTTAGTGTACAGCAGTATTCCAGCCTAGAGAGAACAAGCAATTTGAAGAGAATCATCAAGTGCTTGGCATCCCTAGTTTTGAAGGTTCTCATTATCCATCATATCATTTTCTTAGCAGATGCGGTAGATGCATTGTTGTGGTCTTTGAAGGCGAGATCTTCTGACATTATCACTCCCAGGTCCTTCACATTACTTTTTTGCTCAATTGTATGGTTAGAGTTTGTCGAATACCCTGATATATTTTTAATTTCTTCAAGTTTTCCATATTTGAGAATTTGAAATTTCTCCTCATTGAACTTCATATTGTTTTGAGTGGCCTATTTTAAGATTTGGTTTATGTCCGCTTGGAGTCTTGCGGTGTCTGGTGTCTTTGATGGAGGTCACTGCCATGGCAATCCATAGCTGCCTCGGACTTTACTGTTTACTATTACTATTTGTGCTCTATTTGTCAGGAAGTTATAGATCCACCTACCAACTTTTCCTGTTATTCCTTTATCACGCATTTTGTTCGCTATTACACCATGGTCACATTTTTGAAAGCTTTTGCAAAGTCTGTGTATATTACATTGGTATTTTGTTTATCCTATACAGCATCCATGATCTTGTCATAGTGGACTAGTAGCTTGGACAGTCAGGAGCGACCTGCTCTAAACCCGTGTTGCCCTGCGTTGTGTAATTGATGGGTATCTAGGTGGTTGGCGATCTTGCTTCTTAGAACCCTCTCAAAGATTTTTATGATATGGGATGTTAGTGCTATCGGTCTGTAGTTCTTTGCAGTTGCTTTACTACCACCTTTGTGGAGTGGTCTGAGCTTTTAATACATAGTAGAGTTACAAGTGGAGAGGGTAGTGGGACTAGGATGGGAAAAGCCAAGCTTCAAAAAGGGAGACTACACAGGCATGAGGAACTTCCTGCAGGAGGTTCAGTGGGAAAGAGAATTAATTGGTAGGAAAATCAGTAAACGAAATGAGGGACTACGTAACAACAAAATGCAAGAAGGTAGAGGAAAGGTTTGTTCCCAAGGGTAACAGAAATAATGGGAAGACCAGAACGAGCCCTTGGTTTATCCAAAGGTTTAGGGAGGCAAAAACTAAGTGCACTAGAGAATGGAAAAAGTACAGAAGACAAAGGACCAAGGAAAATAGAAATATTAGTTAAAGAGCCAGAAACGAGTATGCATAGACATGGAGGGAGGCCCAGCGACAGTACGAAAACGACATAGCATCAATACTCAATTTTGACCTGAAGCTGTTGTATAGCCAGGTAATCTGGCTGAGGAAAGAATGTGGGGAGCTCGCAAGAAACGACCAAGAAGAATGTGAGGAGCTCATCATGAGATTTAAGGAAGTATTTACAGTGAAGACAGAAAGGACTCCGGGAAGTCAGAACAGGGAAATACACCAACAAGGGATATACCAACAAGTGTTGGTATATCCCTTCACCTCCACAACCGAGGAGGTGAAGAAGCTGTTAAGTGACCTTGATACCTCAAAGGTGGTGGGACCGGACAACATCTCTCCGTGGGTCCTTAAAGAGGAAGCTGAGACGTTGTGTGTGCCACTAACAACAATTTTCAACACATCCAATGAAACTGGAAGACGGCAAATGTAGTCCCCATTTTTAAGAAAGAAGAAAAAACCTGAGGCACCAAATTATAGACTAGTGTCGCTGATGGTATAGTATGCAAAATCATGGAGAAGAGTGGTGGAGTACCTAGAACGGAACAAGTTTATAAACGACAACCAGCACGGATTCGTGGAAGGCAAATCCTTTGTCACAAACCTACTGGAGTTTTATGAAAAGATAACGGAAGTAAGACAAGAGAGTGTGTGCTGGGTAGATTGTATTTTCTTAGACTGCAAGAAGGCCTTCGACACAGTTCCCCACAAGAGATTAGTGCAAAAGCTAGAGGATCAGGCACGTATAACAGGAAGGGCACTGCAGTGGATCAGAGAATACCTGACAAGGAGGCAACAACGAGTCCTGGTACGTGACGAGGTATCAGTGTGGGCCTCTGTGACGAGTGGGGTTCCACAAGGGTCAGTCCTAGAACCAGTGCTATTTTTGGTATATGTGAATGACATGACGGAAAGGATAGACTTAGAAGTGTCCCTGTTTGAAGATGATGTGAAGTTAATGAGGAAAATTAAATCGGATGAGGATCAGGTGGAACTACAAAGAGACCTGGACAGGCTGGAAGCTTGGTCCAGCAACTGGCTCCTCGAATTAACCACAACAAATGCAAAGTCATGAAGATCGAGGAAGGGCAAAGAAGACCGCAGACAGAGTATAGGCTAGGTGGCCAAAGACTGCAAACCTCACTCAAGGAAAAAGATCTTGGGATGAGTATAATACCGAGCACATCTTCTGAGGCGCACATCAACCAGATAACTGCTGCAGCATATGGGCGGCTGGCAAACCTGAGAATAGGGTTCCGATACCTTAGTAAGGAATCGTTCAAGAGGACAGGAGGGTTAGGGGAGACATGATAACGACATTCAAAATACTGCTAGGAATTGACAAGGTGAACAGCGACAGGATGTTCCAGAGATGGGACACAGAAGCAAGGGGTCACAAGTGGAAGTTAAAGATTCAGATGAGTCAAAGAGATGTTAGGAAGAATTGTTTTAGTCACAGAGTTGTCAGGAAGTGGAATAGTCTGGTAAGTGGCGTAGTGGAGGCTGGAACCATACATAGTTTTAAGACGAAGTGTGATACAGCTTATGTTGCAGGGAAAGAGAGGACCTAGTTGCTATCAGTGAAGAGGAGTGACCAGGAGCTGTTTCGACCCCTGCAACAACAAATAGGTGAGTACACACACATACACGCAACACACACTCACATAAACACACACATATTTAAGGTGAATGTTAGTCAAATACAGTCACGCAGGAAATAAGTTAGTTTGTACAACATACATCAACCGCCCCACCATCCTCAGGAAGCTCTCGTGTGACTTCTAACATCGTTGATTATCTTGAAGGGGTTTGGTTATGTACATCCTAGCAACCCTTATATATATATACCAGGCTCAAAACATTGCAACACACTCCGAGATAGATAGAGATAAAGATAGGTATAGATAGAAAGAGAGAGAGAGAGAGACACTTCATTTTAGGATTCATAGGTAAACAAATGGTTTAGAGTAATTGGGGATTCATTCTTAACATCAGTTTATGTATCAGGACATATTTATGTTCCTTATGACACGAGGCATGTATTGCAATGTTAAACGCCTCTTATATAAAGAGTTCTCAGGATTAAAGAACTTTGAGGTGAAACACGAGTGTACTGGGGAAGGAGGGGACGTTGAATAGAGTAATTGTTTTTCCAGTGAAGGTATATTTGAATGCCATGCTCAATTTTTTTAGTGTGGGTTCAGCAATTATTAGTGTGCGAAGAGTAAGCATTAGACAAGGCATAGATTAGAATGTCAACGAGAGTTAACTCTAGCTGCTATATTCGCACTCACTCATTTCATTCACATTAGTTAAATAAAACTTTATAGGTTGTATTTTATGCTTTTTTCAATTTTATGACACGTGTATTATTTAGCAATAAGTTCAATTACCAACACGTGTGACAGTTGTGAGCTCTACTATTTTTGTCCCCAGCAGGAGCCAGAGTCTTCACCTAGTGAGAGCCAGGGCACGCTCTGCTCTGGAGATTAATGTACCTAATTCTTTCCCGTCTTTAGAGATACCTTGATGCTGGTGAAGGGGAGTCCTTTATCCAAGGAATGGGATTTACCCACTCCTTCCTTGGATCAAACCTAAATGCCATCCCAACGGATTTAGTTCTCCCCTGATTAATATAAAATAAAACCAAATCTGTGTTGATCTTGCTACGTCTCACATGTTGTCAAACGATTCCTGTGTTGCTTTGTGATGCGTTCCAAGCCGCGGATACTGAAGACCGTGGATAGTAACGAACGCATGATGTAAGTCGTTTTCTGTTGGGTTTTAGAGGGGTGTAAGGATGGTGGCTGGAAGCAATGAGGTGGTGTGATGGTGACCATGTGGGTGGCAGTGTTGGTGGCTTAGTGTTGGTGGCAGTGTGGATAATGGGTGAATGAGTAGGTGGGTGTGCAGATGGTGTGGGCAGTAATTTGGGTGGTCGGTGGCTACATGACTAAGAGTGTAGGTGGGATGCTAGAATGTGTGGGCCGTGAAAACATGGGTAAGGTATGGCTGTGGGACTGTGGGAGTAGGGCCACTTGGGCATGAAGCTATGGGGAAGTGGTGTGGGTGAAAGGTGTGCTTGTCAATGGCCTGGTGTAGGTGGTGATTGGATGATGGGTGACTGGGTGGGTGATTATGCAATTGGTGGTAATGAGATGTTGGGAAATTGTTGTATGGGAGGACTGTGTGGAAAAGGTTGTTGGTTGAGATGGTGGTATGGGTGGGGTTGTTGTTGGGTGTAGAGCTAGGGTGTAACCTGGGGAAGGAAGAGGTTGAATGAGCAGTTGGTGTGGTTGGAGGAGTGTGGCTGAGGTATGGCACTAGGTGACTGGATGTAGACCAACGTAGCCCATAGTTAGGTATTAGACGTGTATGAACGTAGCCTAGTGACCCTCACTGCGTAGCCTGGAGAGGCTCAGTGTGTAGCCTGGTGACCCTCACTGCGTAGCCTGGAGAGGCTCAGTGTGTAGCCTGGTGAACCTCACTGCGTAGCCTAGTGAGCCTCACTGCGTAGCCTAGTGAGCCTCACTGCGTAGCCTAGTGAACCTCAATGTGTAGCCTGGTGAGTCTCACTGTGTAGCCTGGTGAGCCTCACTGCGTAGCCTGGTGAGCCTCACTGTGTAGCCTGGTGAGCCTCACTGCGTAGCCTAGTGAGCCTCACTGCGTAGCCTAGTGAGCCTCACTGTGTAGCCTGGTGAGCCTCACTGCGTAGCCTAGTGAGCCTCACTGTGTAGCCTGGTGAGCCTCACTGCGTAGCCTAGTGAGCCTCACTGTGTAGCCTAGTGAACCTCACTGTGTAGCCTGGTGAGCCTCACTGTGTAGCCTAGTGAGCCTTACTGTGTAGCCTGGTGAGCCTCACTGCGTAGCCTGGTGAGCCTCACTGCGTAGCCTGGTGAGCCTCACTGCGTAGCCTGGTGAGCCTCACTGCGTAGCCTGGTGAGCCTCACTGCGTAGCCTAGTGAGCCTCACTGCGTAGCCTGGTGAGCATCACTGCGTAGCCTGGTGTGCCTCACTGCGTAGCCTGGTGAGCCTCACTGTGTAGTCTGGTGAGCCTCACTGTGTAGCCTGGTGAGCCTCACTGTGTAGCCTGGTGAGCCTCACTGTGTAGCCTGGTGAGCCTCACTGCGTAGCCTGGTGAGCCTCACTGTAGCCTGGTGAGCCTCACTGTGTAGCCTGGTGAGCCTCACTGGTAGCCTGGTGAGCCTCACTGTGTAGCCTGGTGAGCCTCACTGGTAGCCTAGTGAGCCTCACTGGTAGCCTAGTGAACCTCACTGTGTAGCCTGGTGAACCTCACTGTAGTCCTGTGAGCCTCACTGGTATCCTAGTGAGCCTCACTGTGTAGCCTGGTGAGCCTCACTGCGTAGCCTGGTGAGCCTCACTGTGAGCCTGGTGAGCCTCACTGGTAGCCTAGTGAGCCTCACTGTGCCGTGAGCCACTGTAGCTGGAGCCTCACTGTAGCCTGGTGAGCCTCACTGCGTAGCCTGGTGAGCCTCACTGTGTAGCCTGGTGAGCCTCACTGCTAGCCTAGTGAGCCTCACTGTCGTAGCCTGAGTGAGCCTCACTGTAGCCTGTGAGCCTCACTGGTAGCCTAGTGAGCCTCACTGTGTAGCCTAGTGAGCCTCACTGGTAGCCTAGTGAGCCTCACTGTGAGCCTGTGAGCCTCACTGCAGCCTAGTGAGCCTCACTGTGAGCCTAGTGAGCCTCACTGGTAGCCTGTGAGCCTCACTGGTAGCCTGGTGAGCCTCACTGGTAGCCTGGTGAGCCTCACTGTGAGCCTGGTGAGCCTCACTGCGTAGCCTGGTGAGCCTCACTGTGTAGCCTAGTGAGCCTCACTGCGTAGCCTGGTGAGCCTCACTGGTAGCTGGTGAGCCTCACTGGTAGCCTGGTGAGCCTCACTGCGTAGCCTGGTGAGCCTCACTGTAGCCTAGTGAGCCTCATGGAGCCTAGTGAGCCTCACTGTGCTGTGAGCCTCACTGGAGCCTGGTGAGCCTCACTGTGTAGCCTGGTGAGCCTCACTGTGTAGCCTAGTGAGCCTCACTGTGAGCCTAGTGAGCCTCACTGTGTAGCCTGTGAGCCTCACTGTGTAGCCTGGTGAGCCTCACTGTGAGCCTAGTGAGCCTCACTGTGTAGCCTAGTGAGCCTCACTGGTAGCCTAGTGAGCCTCACTGTGTAGCCTAGTGAGCCTCACTGTGTAGCCTAGTGAGCCTCACTGTGTAGCCTAGTGAGCCTCACTGTGTAGCCTGGTGAGCCTCACTGAGTAGCCTGGTGAGCCTCACTGTGAGCCTAGGTGAGCCTCACTGTGTAGCCTAGTGAGCCTCACTGGTAGCCTGTGAGCCTCACTGTGTAGCCTAGTGAGCCTCACTGTGTAGCCTGGTGAGCCTCACTGCGTAGCCTGGTGAGCCTCACTGTGTAGCCTAGTGAGCCTCACTGTGTAGCCTAGTGAGCCTCACTGTGTAGCCTGGTGAGCCTCACTGTGTAGCCTGGTGAGCCTCACTGTGTAGCCTGGTGAGCCTCACTGTGTAGCCTAGTGAGCCTCACTGTGTAGCCTAGTGAGCCTCACTGTGTAGCCTAGTGAGCCTCACTGTGTAGCCTGGTGAGCCTCACTGTGTAGCCTAGTGAGCCTCACTGTGTAGCCTAGTGAGCCTCACTGTGTAGCCTCACTGTGCCTTTTTGTAACAATGTCAAGTGGTGATTTTAATATATAAATAATAATAAATTTTATTATTATTATTATTATTATTATTATTATTATTATTATTATTATTATTATTATTATTATTATTATTATATTATTATTATTATTATTATTACTATTTTTATTAAATTATTATTATTATTTATTATATTATTTCCCCCAGAAACGTACAATAATGAGATTTACAACAAAATGTTGCCAGATTGAACTATTTTTTGTAAGCATAATTCGTTTTCCTACTTTTTTCAATGGTTTTCGTCGCCGCCCCAGCGCAGCTTCCCCATCTTAATTAAAAAGTATCTGTTGTTTACATACATATATATGAGAAAGTTTAATTGATAAATTACAATCAATAAGACATTACAAACATTTAATAATAATAAAATAC
Source organism: Cherax destructor (assembly GCA_009830355.1). NCBI lineage: Eukaryota > Metazoa > Arthropoda > Malacostraca > Decapoda > Parastacidae > Cherax > Cherax destructor. The sequence goes on from WNWK01009816.1 coordinate 32,273, forward strand.
ACACTATCACCACCCACCACCATCATCCACCACCACCCACCACCATCCACCCACCCACTATCATCGCCACCCACCACCATCACCCACCACCATCCACCCACCCATTACCATAACCACTCACCACCACCATCCACCCACCCACCACCACCACCCACCCACCACCACTCCACCACCCCACCTACCACCCATCACCATCCACCACACCACCACCACCCACCCACACCACCACCCACCACCTCCACCTACCCATACCATCACCAACCACCACCATCCACCCACCCATTACCATAACCACTCACCACCACCATCCACCCACCCAACACCACCACCCACCACCTTCCACCTACCCATACCATCACCATCCACCCAAACCACCATCACCACCCACCACAACCACCCACCACCATCCACCACTCCACCACCACACCACCACCACACCATCCACCACCACCACACCTACCCCACCCACTACCATCACCACCACCCACCACCACCCACAACCATCACCACCCAGCACCACCACCAACCACCATCCACCCTCCCACTCACCATCACCACCACCCACTACCATCACCACCCACCACCATCCACCCACCCACCATCACACCCACCACCATCCACCCACCCACCACCACCACCCACCACCATCCACCCACCCACTACCATCACCACCCACTGCCACCACCCACCACCATCACCACCCACCACCACCCACCACTACCACCACACCACCATCCTCACACCCACCCACCACTCACCACCTTCCACCTACCCACCACCCTCACCACCCACCACCACCACCCACCACGACCACCCATCACCACCCACCACGACCACCCACCACCACCACCACCCACTACCACCACCCAGCACCATCCACCCACCACCACCTTCCACCCAACCACTACCATCACCAACCACTACCATCACCACCCACCACCATCCACTCACCCACTACCATCACCACCCACCACCATCCACCCACCAATCACCATCCATTACCCCCACCACCTCCACCACACACTACTACCATCACCACCACACCCAATAACCACCACCCACCACTACCCCCACAACTACCCCCACAACCACCACTACCACTACCCCCACAACTGCCCCCCACAACCACCACCCATCACCACCAACCACCACTGCTGCTGAGAAGACAACTTGTACACTACCAGTATGTACCAGTTTGCTGCCCATTCCAATGTTTAATATATGTTTATATTCATTTGTTGACTGATCTTAATGAAACTTTATATGACGATGTTTTATGCATTCTACTCAAACAATAAAAAATGAATGAAATCGGACGATAAAAGAAAAGAAAACATAAATTTTAACCTCAATATTCTCGGGTCGAGGTAAACCGCGGATAACTGAATCAGGGCGGATACGGGGTTCTATTGTATATATATTTAAATATTCATTTTCATTTTTAGATTTTAATTTTAACTTTTATATCTGAATTTCATTCACATTTTCAATTTTTTTCTTTTAATTTCATATCTCTATTTACCCAAATTATCTGGATTTAAGAAGAAAAACCATTTTCTCTTCACTGACTTCTGTGATGCATTGAATTATTTAGAAAATAACATTCCATCGTGTACTCTCATGTTCATGATGTCTGGTCATTAACTGTACTTAACATCTTTCACAGTTGCATCACTCATGTACTCATGTACTGCATACACATTCTTCCGTACCTCCATGTGCACTAATCATGTGCATTAACCATGTGCATTAACCAGTGAATTAACCAGTGAATTTATATGTCTGGTCATGTATACTGTACTTAACCATACATGTTGCAATCACTCGTGTACCGCCATGTACACTGCACTACCACATATACTTCCGTGTACCGCCATGTACACTGCACTACCACATATACTTCGTGTACCGCCATGTACACTGCACTACCACATATACTTCCGTGTACCGCCATGTACACTGCACTCATGTAGAATTCACTGCCCTTGACGTTTTAAAACAATGCCAATGGAAGGTCTTCTTCTAATATATCAGAAGCCAGACGTTTTTTCTTTATTTGACCTTTGGTTAGTTGGACACTGTTATAACGGTACTTTTACCCCAGTCGGACTTTGGATAATAACCTCAACGATTTGGTTATAATCCTATGTGCACTGCATTACAAAATATACCGACATGTACAGCTATGTTCAGTGCACAGCCTTGTACTGTGTACAATCTTATACTGCAGTGTATAATCTTATGCTCCAATTTATAATCATGTACGTATGCACTGCACTTACCCATGTACACTGCAGTCACTTACATACTCTTATGTACAGCACCGTATTTTAGTATCACCAATTTACTTCCAAGTTTCGCAATATGCACTGTACTCACCAATGTACTTATGTACAACCATTTACACAGAGCTCACCTATGCACACATAAACACTGCATTTGCTCTTTCACACTACACTGAAGCCTGTACGCAAATGAGCAGGAGCTGGTTTAGGAATAAGTTGCGTAGCCTTCATAGCCAGGACAGAGAGTGGACATAGATTATTCTGACTTACTTCAGTTTGTCCGAACTTCTCTAAATTGTAGCAGCAGATTATTATTATTTTGGGACAGGATTATTACTATCTGAGACAGGAGCCAGAATGTGGCATTCGTTGAATTATCGGATACTGTTGTCTGTATAAATTTCCAGTTGGGTCGCAGTTAGAGGTTTCCGCTAAGATTTCCAGTTGATGTAAGAATCTGGTTTGAGAATTCATTATTGTAGCTTCCACGTCTAACTCACTAGAGCGAAAACGTAGTATTCTTCCATTGCCCATTTTGTTTCACTTGCACTCCTATGTACACAAATGTACTCGTATGAACACTAATCGTATGTACATTTATTTGCTAATGTGTGTATCTATGTAAACTACACTAATTCTAGTATATGCATGTGCCTCCAATGTACCTAATTGAATGCACATGAGTACCCATGTGTTCTTCACTCTTCCATGTATCCTACGCTCTCGCATGTACATCTGTGTATGCCCATGAATACCTATGTACATAATACACCCAACATTCCCAGGAACACCAAGGTCTACCCGTGTTCACTGCATTATTTTATGTACTCTCATGCATACTCACCCATTTCTGCGTCCTCAGCGCCGGTGTTGTCACGCTTACAAAGAGTGTCGTTCGGAAGAGCCTTCTCTACGAACTGCTTCACCGCCTCCCTGCTGAGAACGTAGCCTCCCCCTGCGCCCATCCAAGGAGGAAGGCATGGAAGGAGGAGGATAGAGAGGGACTGATTGATGGAGGGAGGGGCATGAAAGGTGTGATATAGTGAGAGAGAGTGAAGTTATAATGAGAGAGAAAGCCAAAGTGAGAGTGCATGAGGGAGTACGAGAGTGCATGAGGGGTAAGAGAGTGGAGGGAGTGAAGTTTATAGCAAAAGTGTGATAGTAAGCCAGATATACAGACAGACATTGGAAAAAGGTAGTTGAAGAATGAGACGTGAAAAATATTATTATTTGCTATTATTTAAATTTAAAGTGAAAATTTTATTTCCCTTTTATCACATTAATTAAATTGCAGTTTACTTCTACTGAATATCTTCAATATTTACCTCTACTGAATAGCTTCAATATTTACCTCTACTGAATAGCTTCAATATTTACCTCTACTGAATAGCTTCAATATTTACCTCCACTGAATATCTTCAATATTTACCTCTACTGAATAGCTTTAATATTTACCTCTACTGAATAGCTTCAATATTTACCTCTACTGAATAGCTTCAATATTTACCTATACTGAATAGCTTCAATATTTACCTCTACTGAATAGCTTCAATATTTACCTCTACTGAATAGCTTCAATATTTACCTCTACTGAATAGCTTCAATATTTACCTCTACTGAATAGCTTCAATATTTACCTCCACTGAATAGCTTCAATATTTACCTCTACTGAATAGCTTCAATATTTACCTCCACTGAATAGCTTCAATATTTACCTCTACTGAATATCTTCAATATTTACCTCCACTGAATAGCTTCAATATTTACCTCCACTGAATAGCTTCAATATTTACCTCCACTGAATATCTTCAATATTTACCTCTACTGAATAGCTTTAATATTTACCTCTACTGAATAGCTTCAATATTTACCTCCACTGAATAGCTTCAATATTTACCTCCACTGAATAGCTTCAATATTTACTTCTACTGAATATCTTCAATATTTACTTCTACTGAATATCTTCAATATTTACCTCTACTGAATAGCTTCAATATTTACCTCCACTGAATAGCTTCAATATTTACCTCCACTGAATATCTTAATATTACATCCATGAATAGCTTCAATGATTTACCTCCACTGAATATTCAATTTTACCTCCACTGAATATCTTCAATATTTACTTACTGAATAGCTTTAATATTTACCTCTACTGAATAGCTTCAATATTTACCTCACTGAATACTTCAATATTTACCTCCACTGAATAGCTTCAATATTTACTTCTACTGAATATCTTTAATATTTACTTCTACTGAATATCTTCAATATTTACCTCTACTGAATAGCTTCAATATTTACCTCGACTGAATATCTTCAATATTTACCTCTACTGAATAGCTTCAATATTTACGTCTACTGAATAGCTTCAATATTTACCTCTACTGAATAGCTTCAATATTTACCTCCACTGAATAGCTTCAATATTTACTTCTACTGAATATCTTCAATATTTACTTTTACTGAATATCTTCAATATTTACCTCTACTGAATAGCTTCAATATTTACCTCGACTGAATATCTTCAATATTTACCTCTACTGAATAGCTTCAATATTTACTTCTACTGAATAGCTTTAATATTTACCTCTACTGAATATTTACCTCCACTGAATATCTTCAATATTTACTTCTACTGAATATCTTCAATATTTACCTCTACTGAATAGCTTCAATATTTACCTCCACTGAATAGCTTCAATATTTACCTCTACTGAATAGCTTCAATATTTACCTCCACTGAATAGCTTCAATATTTACCTCTACTGAATAGCTTCAATATTTAATGGCTGATGCATCTTAGGTCGGCCATGATAAGCTTCATTTGTGTGAAGACAGATTTGTTCCAGTAAAATATTAAAGCAAAGGACTTGTTAGAATCCGTGCCATAACTGGAGAATGACTCATTTGATAGGTTTTAAATGCTCACCTCTGGTGTGGTTTCCTGAACATCACTCAGCTATTGAGTGACATAGGTTCTGAATTCTCCATTTCATTTAATAAATAGTGATTTTCATTTTCTTCAGTAACTAAAGAATGCCTCTCCTCATTGCCTTCAAAAAATTTATTGACGATGGATTCTATAAGAGGGATGATAACCCATAAGTTTAGTCAGCATAGGTGAAAATTTGAAGTTTTACTGAAAGAATTAAAAATAAATAAATATGGGAATCAGATTAATTGTGAATTCCTTTTGTGATCGGGTTCAAACTTTAATATTAGTGAGCTTTATTTAAACAAAGATTGTCACTCACTTTGAGTTGTTTAAATTTGATTTTGTCAATTTTATTAAGTAAATGGTTTCTCGAGTAATAACTAGAGAATGACTCTTCTGATCAGCTTCAAACCTTAAATTCTGATGTATCTTAACTGGAAAAAAAATTGTATTAATTTTGGACTGTGTGGGTACCTATTTTGCCATTTTTACCAATTTTATAATATTGCTTTTTTTTTAAACTATATGTTTTTTCTTACAAAATAGTATTTTTAAACAGTGTGTAAATGAGGTAAGAAAAAGTGACAAAAAGTTTAACGAGGGGGAAAATTTCTTTATTAATGGAAAAATTCTCAGTAACTTTCGTTAACCTTCTCAGAAATTTTTATCTATTACTCGACAACAATCCCCTTATTCGATTGGCATCAAATTTTCCACGCTGGTGTAATGTATCTTGAACACGATTGGTGGCACTTTTCAAGCGTGTGTGCCCAGTGCACAATGTTACGTAGGATATTCTCAAATTATGTTTCAGTGTAATAACTGGTGAAAGTTTCCTTTATTCTGATTCAGAATGTCATCACTGGTGTGTCTTAGGCAAATATTGGAATATTTAATTAGTGTGTTGATGTCGTTTTGCTGGTTTTATCCTCGAAATGAAATTTATTATTCTATATTATTACATTTTGTCATGACTTTGCAACGCATTAATGCATCTTCTGGTCCTGTTAAAACTTTTAGTGCTGATGTGTTTTCTTCAACAGAAATAATCTCTTGATGTTAAGTGTGTATGTTATCATGTGCTAATTTTTATTAATAAAAACATAAGAATGAAGGAACACTGCAGTAGGCCTACTGGCCCAAGCGAGGCAGGTCCATGTCACCCCCAGCTTAGACCAATGACCCACCTAGTCAGGTCACATCCACTTAAGGAAGGGCACGGTATCAGACCCATTAGCACAAGCTAGTCAGGACCAGCTCACACCCACCCACACCCACTCATTTATTTATCTAACCTATTTTTAAAGCTACACAAAGTTTTAGCTTCTATGACGGTACTCGGGAGTTTGTTCCACTCATCCACAACTCTATTACCAAAATAGTGCTTTCCTATATCCTTCCCGAATCTGAATTTTTCCAACTTAAAACCATTGCTGCGAGTCCTGTCTTGGCTAGATATTTTTAGCACGCTATTTGCATCCCCTTTAATTATTCTTGTTTTCCATTTATACACCTCAATCATATCCCCCCTAATTTTACGCCTTTCTAGAGAGTGCAGATTCAGGACTCTCAGTCTATCCTCATAAGGAAGATTTCTGATACATGGGATCAACTTTGTCATCCTCCTTTGTACGTTTTTCAGTGCATTTATATCCATTCTGTAATACGGTGACCAGAACTGTGCAAGGATATATAGAGTTGAAGAACAACCTGAGGACTTCTATTATTTATACTTCTTGATATGAAGCCAAGGAGTCTGTTTGCTTTATTGCGAACACTTATGCACTGTTGTCTTGGTTTCAGATTACTGCTAACCAGAACTCTTAAATCCTTTTCTCAATCAGTATTATTAAGAACTATATTTAGTTTATATGTGGCATGGTTATTGTCCTGTCCAACATTTAGAACTTTGCATTTGTCTATATTAAACTGCATCTGCCACTTCTCCGACCACTGCATCAGTCTATTCAAATCATCCTGGAGTGCTCTAATGTCATCATTAGAATGAATTGGACGGCCTATTTTGGTGTCATCGGCAAATTTGCTTATGTCGCTATTTATTCCCTCATCTATGTCGTTTATGTAAATTGTGGATTCTGTAAAATAATTGGAGAATGTCACTTTTGATCAGAGATAAGTCACGATGCTTGACTATTTGATTATCGTGGGTTAAGTCAACATAATGTTGCTTTATGTACCGATAACATGTGGGTGCCCTGTAGACCATTGTTAAAATTTATATATAATGTGCACTTAGCTACATTAAGCTTACATAAAACTTACTTACTCATTTACTTATTTACATACATACATATTTACTTACATGCTTGCTTGCTTACCTTGCTTACTTATGTATGTCCCAATTTGCTTTTTGGATGAAACTTAAAAAAATGAAACGCTACTTTTCATGGTATAATTTCAGAGTGTCCCTTCCTGAGTGTCCCTTCCTGAGTGTCCCTTCCTGAGTGTCTCTTCCTGAGTTCCCTTCCTGAGTGTCCCGTCCTGAGTGTCCCTTCCTGAGTGTCTCTTCCATGCTCATAACTTGATAATAAAAGCTCTGAGCATCTTCAAGCTTAATGTTTTTGTGTAATTTAGGATAATGGTATGTTTGGTCTCTTTGAAAGATTTCAATTAGATTTGGCTGTGTGTCCTAATTTATCATTGTTTATTAAAGAAATCTCGACATTAGTTTCCATATGATGACTTGTGAATGTCTCTTCTGGTTCTCTTAAAATCTTCAGTGCTAATATACAGCTGTATGATCAACTTATGCCGCAATCTGCACTGTTCCAGTATAATGCATTGAGGCACAGACGACTGGGGTTATGGAATACAGGGATACCTCTCTCGGATCATTGAGGTAGAGGAGGCTGGGGTTATGGAACAAAGGGATACCTTTCTCAGATTGGGCAGCGACCGAAATACATCTAGCTGTTTGAATATTCACCTACAGTCTCTCACTTAAAGTACTTTCTTTACAGAATCAGTTATAGTGTCCATATTGGAAAGAAAACTCAGGAGAACGATAACAAATATGATAATCCCTGAGGAACATCACATAATAAAGTGTGAAGTAAAGATGCAGCACTAATGATTATATGTATGTGAAGTTATGAAAGACGTGTACTGTCGTAGTAGTCTTCAGAGACGCTGTATCAGGGACAATGACGACTGGGGAACAAAGTAGTCTTCACAGTGGCTTACACTTCTCCGAAGAATAAACGATGACCAAGATAGGAAAACAACAGAGCGGTAATACTCATCTTGGAGACAGTAGTACAAATTGTAAATGGAAAAAGAAACTAAACTACCATACGTGGTAGGTTTTTATCAAAATAAATTGACAGGAAGAACTCTGAATCCCACAGAGGTCAAGAAGCTTGGAAAGAAAAACTAATATAAAAAGAGGAAACTTCATGAGCCAATATTCTTAAGAACATAAGAAAAAAAGGAGCACTGCAGCAGGCCTATTGACCCATGCGAGGCAGTCCATCACTCCCCGGCTTAGATCTGACTACCTGGATTTAACCCTCTCCAGGTAAACTCCAGGTAGTCAGGTCTCTTCCACTTAAGGAGCAAGGCATAAGGAAAATGTCAGAGAGAAATCAAATACATATAAGGAACTTCTTTTATTCGGTGACAACTTGGGCCTAAGTTTCGAGTATCTCGTGGAGGTGAGAGGAGAAAGAGAGGACAGCTGAAATACAAGTCGAATTATTGAAGAAGTAATTATTCGTGAACGAAGCGTTCGTGAATGAAATTCAGTGAGAAAAAGTGGAAGCCAAGTGTGATATTGGTAGAAAGTGACCCTGATAAACATGCACATCTGATATTATAAATTTATGTACAAACTATAAAACACAAACGACCAAGTGAACAATATACCATTAATATACTATCATTATTGTCGTATTACAGTTATTATCTAAAAGTTATCAAATGTTATTATTTGTCCACTGTAGGAGTCCGATGACATTATTTATATCATTAATGTAAAGTTAGGTTGCTATGCATGTGACCGTATGTCAGTAGTGTTGGTGTAAATGCCCAGGTGTCGGCTGGGTCACTGGCCTCACCATGCAACACTGACTTAGTGTGGGCTTCCCATGCCTTACCTGCTTTGTGTTTGTAACTGAACAATGTTCTAGCTAATTTGTTCATTTCTTCCAGACATCCGGTGAACGTCCTAGAACTCCTCCGGCTACTGAGTTCAGTAAGCTGCAGTTATTGTTGTGATAAGTTGTGCTGGTGCTATATATGTCGCTTTTACCACGTCCCATTCTAGGTACCGTGCTAGGTGTGTGTTTGTCTCGGTGGACAGGTATTGGTCCTGTTTACGGGTACTTAGTATTGTAAATACCATGGTAACTTGCTGTACCAAGTTTGGTACGTGCTAAGTTTTACTGTCTGGAAGTGTACCTGGGACTTTTTTTACAAGTATTATTTTTATACTATTCCACATTTAGTATTTTCGGTCACATTTTTTCTGCTTGATATTTAAGTGATTTTGTTTAAATTATTCCTCTCTAGTATACAACTTTTATTACAGTCATTAAATATATATTTGATTTTTTCTGTAAAATATTTATCACTTGATCTGATATAGAGCACTGGGATTTTATTTCTTGTAAGATTGTATAGTGATATATTTTCCCTATGTTAGAAAAAACACCATTTTTACGCAAATTTGACATTGATGATTTCACCTTCCAAGACGTACAGTAGTTCATTAAACTTTTCAGGTTCACTATGTTGTTACAGTAGTTCATTAAACTTTTCAGGTTCACTATGTTGTTACAGTAGTTCATTAAACTTTTCAGGTTCACTATGTTGTTACAGTAGTTCATTAAACTTTTCAGGTTCACTATGTTGTTACAGTAGTTTATTAAACTTTTTAGTTTCAGTTTGGTCGAAAAAGTGTCAGTTCTCTTATTATGGCTACCATACGGACTTATCATTGTGATGTTTTGGAACACAAATAACCCGCACTTAAAAGGGAAAGTAATGACAATTATGACCGAAACGTCATTAATTTCCCTCTCCTAATTACTGGACTTTTGTGCATTGTTCCTGCACGATATTATGACTGTTCCTTCTTTATGGCATAGTTATTGTAAATTCCGTAATACAAGCCCATGAGATGACAGACAAGTTACTGAAAATATGTCAGTAAACCCCACGCAGAAGTGTACCAACAAGGAACAGAGAAAATTCTAGAAGAAATGGTCCCTAATCTGCATATAGAAATCCCTCCATATGAAAACAAACTCTGGGCAGGTGGTGTAAAATACCCCCATTGAAAAGTAGGGGCGCCAATGGTACTCTAAGAGAAAACACAATATGTGTCCGGGGCCCATGACTGGTCAACAACCTCCCACCAGGCATAAGGGGGATTATCAATAGACCCCTGGCTTCCATCAAGAGGGAACTGGATAGACACTTCAAGTTGGATCAGCCGGGCTGTGGTTCGTATGTTGGACTACGTACGGCCAGCAGTAACAGCCTGGTTGATCAGGCCCTCATCCACCAGGAGGCCGGGTCGTGGACCGGGCTGCGCGGGCGTTGATCCACGGAATACCCTCCAGGTAAACCAGGTAGAACAGAGAGCCCATGGTTTACACAAAAGTGCATTGAGGCAAATTCTAGAATCGAAACAGCATTAAAAATATACTGAAACATATAAACTACAAAAGACGTGGAACTAAACTAAACGACTAAGGAAATCAAAGTAAGAATAAGAATGGGAGGGAAAAAATAGCAATTCGTGTACAACATATCAGCACAAGGATAAAACTGAGACTGAGCTGATAAGAAGCTATATATTATGAAAAAGTTATTGGGGAAAGAAGACCAAAAGGGGAATAATAAATCCAGTTAAGAGAAAAAACGAAGTCACAAGACATAATGGTGTGCAAAGATTGAAGTAAATTAAGACAAGTGTCATTGCAAAGAATTAAGGGAGAAAACGAGGTGGAATGTAAAAGAATAGAGAAAATGTTAATTTCATAGGAGAAAGTAAGAAAGCTCCTAAGGAAAATATTTGCAAAAAAGCAATGTGACTAGACAGAATATCACCAATGGTATTTTAAGAAGGTTCAGAGAAAGTGTGCGAGCCCTTGACAATGATACACAAGTCAGTAGAAACATGACGACTGTTAGACAAGTGGTAGTATTACAACACTATATAACTGACCACTTTAACTCAATCTCATGGTCGTTTTACTATAAAAAAACAGAATAGTAGAGCAAGAATAAAATGTATAAATTTGAGTTATACAACATGGTTTATCAGGATGACAGAACTCATGGTTTTCAAGATGAATAATGATAAACTATGTCTTCTTCACGTGAATGAAATAATTTGAAAAGGGAATTTAATGCACGTTAAAAAAGTCTGGAAAAGTAAGTATCAGTATTAGAAAAAGAACTCTAGAGGATAAAAAAGTACATAGAGATTTAATAGTAGAGAAGAAAGCTTTGAAAAAAGCATTTCTTGGGAATGCATGGAGAAAGAAGTGCCCAAGGATCAGTGCTTTGAACCCTGCTTGTTATGATATATATAAATAATCTGCAAATGAAACTAAATTATTAAGGAAGGTAACGGAAGGGGATTTCATTGACTTGAACTGTCTTTAAACACGATTAGGGAGTGAGAAAACCGGACAGGGAATACAACCAGGGAGGTGTGACGCTGCAGTCAAAACATACAAAGTGAAGCATCATGGAGAAAGCATCACATCTGCAGGTCACCTGAACATACTTCAGTACCATATTCAAAACAAACTAAAATGTACAGTCTCTCATTAATAGTCTCTCACTTAATGTCTCTCACCTAAATCTCTTACCAACAATCTGTTATCTACAGGGATTCAAGGTTTCCCACCTATAGTCTCTCACCTTCCTGTCTCACCTACAGTCTTTCACCTACAATCTCTCACCTATAGTCTCCCGCCAAAAAATCTCATAGACTCTCACAGTCTCTAAAGTCTGCAATTTATCATCTACGGACACTCGCATATTTCTCAACTACGGTCTCACACCTATAGTCTCTCACCTAAAGTCTATCACAGTCTCTAATTAACAGTTTTTCACCTGTAATCTCTCGTCCATAGTGTCTCACCTACAGTTTCTCACTTATAATATTTCCTTTACAGTCTCTCCCATACAGTAATTCACCTATTGTCTCTAACATTATCTAATCTATAGTCTCTCAACAACAGTATCTCACTAACAGACTCGCCTACAGTCTCTCATCTACTGTTTCTCACCTACTGTTTCTCATCTACTGTCCCTCATATACAGTCTCTATCCTACAGTCCATCTGCAATCTCTCATTTACTGTCTCTCACCAATAGTTTCTCTCCAGTTGTTTCTCATCTACTGTCTCTCACCTACTGTCTCTCATATACAGTCTCTATCCTACAGTTTCACCAGTGTCTCTCATTTACTGTCTCTCACCAATTGTCTTCCACCTAGAGTCTCTCATCTGCTGTTTCTTACGTATAGTATTTTACCTAAATTCTCTCACAAGGTCTCGCTAACATACTCTCACCTCAAGTCTCTCATCCACTGTTTCTCACTTAAAGTCTCTCACCTACTGCCTCTCTTTGCTGTCTCTTACCTTTAGTGGAATACTTACAGTCTCTTATTTGTTGATAAATGGCTCAGAGAACAGACAGAATGTGAATTAGACATTTGTGCAACACTTGGGTATCTATACTGAGTGACTTCCAGTCCAGTGACTTCCTCAGTCCAATATAGAGAAAAATATTGAAGATATGAAGGATTGATGGACTGAACACATCGACTCCAGGCCGAGGGACTGATTACCTCAAACTCATTCTCATTTTTCAACCATTCTTCTATCTGTTGGCTGAGGAAGCCAGTGGTTGGCGAAACGTGTCCACAGTAAAGATACCTAAATGTTGCACAAGTGTCTAATTAATCAGTTTCTTATTTACTGTCTCTCACGATTTCTCACTAACCTCCGCTCATGTACCCTTGTTTGCTGAACTTCTTAAATCTTGAGCCAAAGTAGATAGGGAAGTTGGGATCGTAGATAGACAGCATATAGCGCATGTTCTCCATGACTGCGTACCTGTGTGGTGATAAGCAGGTACATGATAATCGTGGTTAATGAGAGTAGTTGTTGGTTATGGTTGTGCAGGTGGTTGTTGATTATGGTCGTGCAAGTTGCTGTTGATTATGGTCGTGACAGGAGTTGTTTATTGTAGTTGAGACAGATTTGTTGATTATTGTAGTTGAGATAAGTGGTAGAGGATTTCGGTCGTGATAGGTGGTTGATGTTTGTGGTCGTGAGAGGTAGTTGGTGGTTGTGATTGAGACAGTTGGTTGATGATTATGGTTGTGATACGTGGCCGAAGGTTATGAAAGTATCAGGAAATTGTTATTAATGTGATGGTAACAGGTGGTAGGTGAATATGGTTTGTGGTAAGAGGAGTATGGTTATCGTGGGTGTGACAGGTGGATGATGGTTGTAATTGTGACTGGTTATTAATGGAGGTGCTTGACAGCTGACTGATAACTGGTGTTGGGACAGGTAACTGATGACTGGTTATAACAGCTAACTGATGAATGTGATTATAACAGGTGACTGATGACTGAGGTTGAAACAAGTGACTAATGACTATTTAAGTGACTGGATGAGCAACATTTGGGTATATTTATTGTAGACGTTGCACATGTCTAATTTTTTATCTTGTCGGTATTATATATCATTTATGTACAACATGTGACTGGATACTGGTAGTCGCAAGAGGAACAATGACTGACTGACTGACTGGTAGTCACAAGAGGAACAATGACTGACTGGTAGCCACAAGAGGGATAATGAGTGACTGGTAGCCACAAGAGGAACGATGACTGACTGGTAGCCACAAGAGGAATAATGAGTGATTGGTAGCCACAAGAGGAACGATGTTAAGTAAAAGGACACAAATGCAACTAATGTGACATTTTATTGTGGCAACGTTTCGCTCTCCAGGAGCTTTTTCAAGCCGTTACAAGCAATACATGGACACAGAAGGTATATATATACTCTCCAAGTGAGGTGTAATACTAGTGGTGGTAGAAGTAGTAGTGATATAAGTTGTAGTATTAGTAGTAATACAATAAGGTAGAACAATCAATATGCACATGAGTAAAAGGTGATAAAACAAATACTTGGGTAGTATAACAATAGGTTAGACAAATATTTCTGCTGGAGGTTGGAATAGAGAAGTCCTGTAGGAGTGTTCCACATCTACGATGTGCTTGTGTTGAATTAGCAGGAGAGACTATGTGATGGTAGGGTTTACTGTTTTCAGAAGGATTCTTGCTAAGACTTCAGAGATGGTGAAGCTGCCTTTGTTTTGTTTAATTGTGTTAGAAACAGCGATAAGTGCTGATTCAAGGCACTTGCGTCTACGGAAATTAGTTTCTTTAATTACTAGTCGGGCGTCTTTGAATTTCATGAGATGATTGTTGGAATTTCGGTGTTGTACGCAGGCGTTGTTCAGGTTATCGTTCCTGCATGCATTAATGTGTTCATTGAGGCGTGTTTCGAGGTTTCTTGCTAAATCTCCTACATAAATTCTGTCGCAACCTCCACAGGGTATAGTGTAGACCCCTGCGTTGACTGGTTCATGGTGCTTGGATTTAGTCCTGGTTAGATCCTTTATAGAAGTACTGGAAGCGATGGCGACTCTAGTGTTAGCATGTGCAAATACTTTAGAAATGTTGGATGCAACCTGGCTGTTGGGAAGAATTATAACTTTGTTTTAAGTGGTGTTGATGCGTGGAGAATTAATGATCTGAAGAGCTCTTTTCTTGCAATCTTTGATGAAAAAGGAAGGAAAATGTAAATCAGTGAAGGTTTGGTGAATGTATGTACATTCCTCGTCAAGAAACTCAGGACTACAAATTCGGTAAGCTCTTAGGAAGAATCCGAAAAATTCAAATATTTGTCTAACCTATTGTTATACTACCCAAGTATTTGTTTTATCACCTTTTACTCATGTGCAATTTGATTGTTCTACCTTATTGTATTACTACTAATACTACTACTTATATCACTACTACTTCTACCACCACTAGTATTACACCTCACTTTGAGAGTATATATATACGCTCTGTGTCCATGTATCGCTTGTAACGGCTTGACAAAGCTCCTGGAGAGCGAAACGTTGCCACAATAAAATGTCACATTAGTTGCATTTGAGTCCTTTTACTTAACATATTGTCGGTAATTCTACCAATATTATTACAAGAGGAACGATGACTGACTGGTAGTCACAAGAGGAATAATGACTGACTGGTAGTCACAAGAGGAATAATGACTGACTGGTAGTCACAAGAGGAATAATGACTGACTGGTAGTCACAAGAGGAATAATGACTGACTGGTAGTCACAAGAGGAATAATGACTGACTGGTAGTCACAAGAGAATAATGACTGACTGGTAGTCACAAGAGGAATAATGACTGACTGGTAGTCACAAGAGGAATAATGACTGACTGGTAGTCACAAGAGGAATAATGACTGACTGGTAGTCACAAGAGGAATAATGACTGACTGGTAGTCACAAGAGGAATAATGACTGACTGGTAGTCACAAGAGGAACAGTGACTGACTTGTAGCCACAAGAGGAACAGTGACTGACTGGTAGTCACAAGAGGAACAGTGACTGACTGGTAGTCACAAGAGGAACAATGACTGACTGGTAGTCACAAGATACCTGTCAGGTGCTCCTTATATACGTAAGATGCCTCTCAGGTGATTAATCAGTTTGCCTTATTACGTACGCTTAGGCATTGCTATCTTGGTTTAAGGTTGCTGCTTACCATAATCCCCAAGTCCTTTTCGCATTCTGTCTGGCAAAGTTCTACATTATTTAGTTTATAAGCGCTAGGGTTATGGATATTCCCGAGCTTCAGAACTTTGCATTTATTAAAATTGAACTGAATCTGCCACTTTTCTTACTACGAATTGAGTTTGTCTAAATTCTCCTCAAGTTTAGTGACATCTATGTCCGAATCAATTATCCTACCTATCTTCATGTCATCAGCGAATTTGCTCATTTTTGCTCAGTTTTATTGGGCATAAAACTGATTCCCGTGGAACGCCACTTGTTAGAGATCCCCAGTGAGATTTTACCCCATTTATTCACACTCTTTGATTCCTGTTGTGAGCCAAAGACTGATCATGATAGCACTTATTTATGCCATAGAAACTGACTACTTTGTAGTCTCTGGTGCGGTACTTTATTAAAAGCCTTACTGAATCCTAATAAACAATATCGAATTCTTTATCCTGATCAAAAGCTTTACTGAAGAAAGTTAGTAAATTAGTTAGGCAGGAACGGCCCTTCGTGAATCCATGTTGAGTATCAGGCTTATTGGCTGGTAACGACTTGTCCCCTGTTTTAAAAATATGAATTACATTGGCCATCTTCCACAGATCACACACTACACCTGTTTGAAGAGATATATTAAAAATGTTACTTAACGGTTCACAAAGTTCCATTTTGCACTCCTTAAGAACCCTTGAAAAAAGTTCGTCAGGGCCCGAGATTTACTTTGTTTAGTCGGTCTACTTGCTTGATTACCATATCCCTAGTGACTGTGATATTACACAATTTATCTTCTTCAGGTCCACTATAAAAATTAATTATTGGGGTACTGTTAGTGTCTTCCTGTGTGAAAACCGAGAGAAAATAGTTATTAAAAATCGATCACATTTCATTCACCTTGTCAGTAAGATGCCCAGAGTTATTTTTAAGGGACCTATCTTATCTCTAACTTTTGTTCTTTAATTCCGGGGAAAAAACTTTTGGGTTAGTTTTCGAATCTCTATCAACTTTAATTTCATATTCCCATTTAGCTTTTCTTATCCCCTCTTTAGCCTCCCTCTAAATGCAAATTTATTGATTCATAAGATGACCCTCACCTATTTTGATGCGCTTATAAATTTCTTCTGAATTAAAGATGTTTGAGCCTATTTTTCATCGAGTTTGGGTCATTTCTATTCGATCTAATTTCTTTATACGCAATAAATGGTCTTTGGGGAGAATGTTTAGTATTTAGAAAGCTGTCATAGTAAGATCTCTCTTCGTTAACCCAGTCCACAGATGATGGGTGTTCTCTAAGCCCATTGTAATCTGCTAAAGGAAAATCTGGGACCGTTACTGAATTATCTTTACTATTATTATTCCATTCAACGCTAAAGGTTATTTCCCCTTGTAGGTTCTGTAACAAATTGCTTTAAAAAACAATCCTGAACTACATCTAAAAAGTCGTTAGACTCTAAATTCCCAGTCAAGGAATTCCAATCAATCTGACTAAAGATAAACTCTCCTAGAATTACTACGTTATCGTGCCTTGTGGCCATAACAATTTTCTCCCATAGTAGGCTTCCTTGGCCTCTATCGAAGTTTGGTGGATGGTATATGACGCCTAAAATAATTTTGTTTGTGCTTGTCTGAAAATTCTACATAGACAGAGTCAGTATGTGTTATTTCAGACATTATACCCGTTTTTATGCAACAGTTGAAGAGATCTCGGGCATACAGTGCCACCCCATTCTCCTTTTTAATACTTTTGTCTGCTTGGAACAATTTAAAACCCTGAATGTTACATTCAGTAAGCATGTCCCGATTTTTCATATAAAAGCACATCTCATTTATGGCAAATACGTGTATGCAACTAATACATGTATTTGCCATACATGTATGCAACTAATCTCAACTCTTCCATCTTATTTCTAGCACTACGATTATTAGTATATAAATTTTTAAACCGTCCCTTCTATTTTCTCTTCCTGCTTATTTATTTTCCGTCACTATCTCTATTACTGTCCTTATCACCTAGTGTCACTGGCTTTCCAATATTCGCCTATAACTCTGCCTCATTCTACCTATAACTGGTTTCACTATAACTTCCACTCTCTTTACACTGAGAATTCATTTTTCCCCAAAAACATACCAATTACTATTTCTAGTTTAAAGCCCCACCAGTTCCCTCCACTGCATTGGCCAGTGCTCCCACCCCAGACCTAGATAAGTGAACCCCATCCCTGGCATACATGTCATTTCTGCCATAGAAGAGGTCCCAGTTGTCTATGAATGTTATTGCATTTTCCATAGAGTGTTCGTTCAGCCAACAATTGACACCAGTTGCCCTGGACGACCATTCATTTCCATCTCCTCTCCTTGGCAAAATGCTACATATTACAGGGTTCCCACCCTTCTTCTTCATTATCTCTACAGCTGACTTATACCTGATAATCAGGTCCTCACTTCTACATCTGCCAGCATCGTTGCCTCCAGCACTGACACAAATAACACTATGTAACACAGTTTTTGTTCCTGGCAAGTAAGTGTTATTTTCCAACTTCTTTTATTGCAAAGCAATAAAAAATGCCCATTATGCCTTTTAAACTTTGCTTTTGTGGCTTACAGAAAGCACATAATAAAATAAATAAAATTTACATAAATAAAATAAAATTTTCACAAATTTTATTTTAAACTTTCTGAAATATATTTAAAAAGTTAAAAATTAGTAGTTTTTCTAGATTTGTGAGCATACAACAATCACTTTCCCGTTTAAGCCCCCAAATGTAGTCTCCCATCATGTTTTCATTATAAGATCCCTGATATCTGTGTTCAAAGTCCATTATATCTTGGTGGAAGCGCTCCCCTTGCTCCTCTGAGAATGCTTCTATATTCTTCTTGAAATTGTCAAGATGAGCATCAAGGATATGGATCTTAAGGGCCATCCTACAGCCCATCTGACCATAGCTTTTTACCAAGGTCTCAACAAGTTCCTCATAATTGTCAGCCTTGTTGTTGCCCAGAAAGCACAGGCTTTCTTTACCTTCTCTGTGAGCTTCTTTGGAAATTCTGAGCACTCCAGGATTTTCCTCACTTGTCGTCCAGTGTAGATGCCAGCCTTCACTTTTGCCTCTGATAGCTTGGGAAAGTAGACTTGAAGATACTTGAAGGCTGCAGACTCTTTGTCAAGAGTTGCAACAAACTGTTTCATCAGCCCTAGTTTAATGTGAAATGGAGGGAAAAAAAACTTTTGAGGATCCACCAATGGTTTATGATTGATATTATGTCTTCCTACTGAGAACTCAGTCCTGTGAGGCCCCCAATTTGAAGTCTCCATTATCCTCCCAGCCTTAATGTACACTAAATGAGCCAAGGGAAGATGGATACTTGTTCCCATTGTGCATAAGTACAGCTTTTAGGCTTCTGGAGGAGCTGTCAATGAAGAGTCTCCACTCATCTGGATTGCATGCAATTCCAATTGCATCAAACAGGCCTGATATATCATTACAGTAGCACAACCTCTCTTCATTAGTAAAGAAGCTTCAGAAATGTTGGTGACGTTTACTTTGGCTTGTCACTTGCACACTTTCATCCACCAAGTCCCACTCCTTGGACCTTGAAATCAAAACCTCAGCATTTAACTTTGTCAAACCAAGATCTCTGATAAGGTCATTAACATAAGAACATAAGAAAGGAGGAACACTGCAGCAGGCCTGTTGGCCCATACTAGGCAGGTCTGTTTGGTTTGGGTAGTAATTATTCCTCCCAACAGCTGCATCTGCGAGATCATAGTCTTGTTCACTGTGCTCCTCATTTTCTGATTTGCTGCTTTCTTCTTCTGACGGTTGACTTCTTTCTGGAGGTGTAGGTACAGGAAGATGAGCACTGTGTGGTACTGGTGCAATAGAAGAGGGAAGGTCTGGATAAGAAATAGCAGGTGCATTTTTCCCAGTCCTGCGTTTGGAAGGATCCACCAAGCAGAAGTAGCAGTTGGTCGAGTGATCAGTGAGTTCACGCCATATTCTAGGAACAGGTCTTGTCTTGGTCCACAACTGGCATGCCAAAAAGTGCTTTGTAAGCTTCACACATTTTTTTTTAGATGTTGTTACAGAGAATGTCTTTGCTCTTGTGTTAATGAATTGACCACATATGTAGCAGAATGCATCTGGAGAATGATTGCAGCCTCTTGATGCCATTTCACTTCTTCTGATGTGTCTTCTCAGGTAGCCAGAGCTGAACTGAATGCTGGTTTGTGAGTCCCTGTTTTTATACTTGCCAAGCAAAACCCTAGAACATAGTAGTTTTATATCAGTCTTTCTTGAAAGTGTTCCAGAAGTGTCCTGACCACAAAAGCAAAGTTTTGGGATCAAAAATGTTTTTTATTTTTTTTTAATTATAGAGAATTTGGAAATGATGCTTATTTCCCAGGAACACGAGAAAAGTGAAATTTTGCTACACAGTGTAATAGGATTGTTCTTATATTTTGGGCAATATTCGTATGTAATGATTGTCTGTTTATCTGGATAAATAAAGTGTTTAAAGAACACTAAAAGGGTAACTGATAATGCTATTGAGGGCCTGAAAGCATCACATTCATTTACAACATATACGTAAGATGCCCCTCAGGAACTCTATAACATTATTCACTCATCTGATGCATAAAATAAATCGTGAATCGGTTTCCTGGTTCTCTTTAAGCAAATGTGATGTCTTCAGGCCCTCATTAGCATTATGAATTATCCATTAAGTGCTCTTTTAATACATTATTTATCCTCAATCAACTCACGTATTTGTGTAATTGACGTATTTTTAGCGTACCAAAGGGTAACATACTTCATGGTAACTTATTTAAGAAACATAAGGTGGATAACTCACGTATCGTCGTCGGCCTTGAAGAACCAGTCGTAGTCTTGCAGGTGGTGCTCGTAAACGTAAGTGTAGGCGGCCTTGGTCTTCCCCACAACAGGTTTCGTCCCTCTCCAACAGCCAGGTCAATGGACCCAAGATCAGTGTCTATAGTTGAAACAACCTTTTTAACAACAAAAACAATAACAACAACTATAACAAAAAACATCAGTAACATCAACCTCCACATTAATGGAAAAATAAACACATAAGCAGTATAATGTGATCCTTTATTGACAACGTTTCGCCCACGCAGTGGGCTTTATCGAGTCACAGACAGATCTACCTAGATCTGTCACACAGCAACATCTTGGGATCTTAATACAAACGAATTCTTTAACACTTGTCCAACTATTGGACGAAGACCTACTTCGACTAGTGGATGGTAGCCGCAGGCAGGTGCACCTGGGGGCAGCTTCGGCAGCCAGACGCCCACTACCAGCACCGGGAGCATCTCGGAGCCGGCACTGATATGACAGAGCGACACGTAGGGAGCCCCCACCAAACATGAGGAAACTGAACAGGGAGCTGCCAGTCAGCGTCCACCGCCTGCGTCTCGGCTACTCTACTGCAAAGCGCCTCATAGAACGCATGAGTGAGGAGCTTTGCCGCCACTGCGACCGGATGGTTCCAAAGCCTTTAGTTCACTACATGCTTGACTGTCCTGCGACGACGTCCATCCGCCGCAGGCACTTCCCGATGGCACCTGGGGATCTGACCCGCGAGGACAAAGCAGCCCAGCTGGTTTACCTGGCCACCCATGACTTGGAGACACTGCTCCCAGTCCTAGCCACCCACCCGCCCCCTCGAAGAGGGGGCGGGTGGAACTTAAGTCAGCCATACACATTCGTTAATGGCTGACTAAGTTCCATCTTGCATTCTTTAAGTACCCTGGAAAACAACTCGTCGGGTCCCGGGGACTTATTTTGCTTCAGTTTATCTATCTGTTTGATAACCATGTCCCTCGTGACAGTAATATTAGTTAACTTGAATTCTTCAGGAACTGAATAATTGTTAATTTCTGGAATCTCATTTACGTCTTCTTGTGTAAAGACTGACAAAAAATAGTCATTAAATAGAGAACACATTTCCAGTTCGTTATCCGTCAGCTGTCCATTCCCAATTTTCAGAGGTCCTACCTTTTCCCTCACCTTCGTCCTATACACTTGAAAAAACCCTTTTGGATTAGTCTTTGATTCATTAGCATTCATTATCCTCAAGACCTTATTTATATTCCTTTTGTTAATACCCATTTTCCACTTGTATACCTCGATCATGTCTCCCCTCATTCTACGTCTTACAAGTGAATGTAATTTAAGGGTCTTCAATCTTTCTTTGTAAGGAAGACCTCTAATGCTATGTATTAATTTAGTCATTCTACGCTGAATGTTTTCTAATGAATTTATGTCCATTCTGTAATATGGAGACCAGAACTGAGCTGCGTAATCTACGTGAGGCCTTACTAATGATGTATAAAGCTGTAATATAACCTCTGGACTTCTGTTGCTAACACTTCTTGATATAAATCCCAGAAATCTTTTAGCCTTATTACGTACACTTAGGCACTGCTGTCTTGGTTAAGGTTGCTGCTTACCATAACCCCCAAGTCCTTATCGCAATCTGTATAGCTAAGTTCTACGCCATTCAACTTATAAGAGCTTGGGTTATGGACACTCCCGAGCTTCAGAACCTTGCATTTATCTACATTGAACTTCATTTGCCTCTTTTCTGACCACGAATTGAGTTTGTCTAAATCGTCCTGAAGTTCTCTGACATCTACGTTTGAATAAATTATCTTACCTATCTTCGTGTCGTCGGCGAATTTGCTCATATCACTATTAATTCCCTCATCAAGGTCATTGATATATACTATAAACAACAACGGGCCTAAAACTTATCCCTGTGGAACGCCACTTGTTACAGATCCCCACTCGGATTTAACTTGTGGTCACTTGAGCCGAGTTCCTCTGTAATTTCTAAATTATTAACAAGGGTTTCCTTGCTTGCCAGAACCAAGTCAAGTAGGTTATTTCCCCTTGTAGGTTCTGTAACAAACTGCTTCAAAAAGCAATCCTGAACTTCTTCTAAAAAGTCGTTAGATTCTAAATTCCGTCAAGAAATTCCAATTAATCTGACTAAAGTTAAAGTCCCCTAGAATTACTACGTTATCGTGCCTTATAGCCTTAACAATTTCCTCCCAAAGTAGTCTCCCTTGTTCCCTATCTAAGTTTGGAGGACGGGTAAATCACGCCTAAAATCAATTTTCACACCCTCTGAAAATTCTATCCAGACAGACTCTGTATGTGTTATTTCAGACTTTATACCCGTTTTATGCAACAATTTAAATGATCACGGACATAGAGTGCAACCCCACCCCCCTTCCCGATACTTCTGTCTACTTGGAACAATTTAAAACCCTGAATGTGACATTCGGCAGGCATGTCCCGATTTTTCATATTAAACCTTGTCTCAGGTTTTGCAAAAACATCAATATTACCCGTGCTTGCAACTAATCTCAACTCGTCCATCTTATTCCTAGCACTACGACTATTGGTGTAATATACATTTAAAGACCCTCCTTTCTCTTTACCGTTCCTGCTCATTTCTGTTTGAATCAATTATCCTACTTATCTTCTTGTCGTCGGCGAATTTGCTCATGTCACTAGTAATTCCCTCGTCAAAGTCATTGATATATATTATAAATAACAACGGGCCTAAGACTGATCCCTGTGGAACACCACTTGTTACAAGTCCCCACTCGGATTTAACCCCATTTATGCACACTCTCTGCTTCCTATTGGTGAGTCATGACTCGATCCATGACAGCACTTTTCCCCCAATGCCATGAGCTGCCACTTTCTTTAACAGTCTCTGGTGAGGTACTCTATCAAAAGTCTAAATAAACAATATCGAATTCTTTATCGTGATCAACAGCCTCAAAAGCTTTACTGAAGAAGGTTAATAAATTAGATAGGCAGGAACAGCCCCTCGTAAATCCTTGCTGAGTATCATTAATCAAATTATGGTTATCTAGATGGCTTCTAATAATATCAGCTATAATTGACTCTAGTAATTTGCCTACAATTGAGGTTAAGCTTATTGGGCGGTAATTTGACGGTAGTGACTTGTTCCCTGCTTTAAAAATAGGAATTACATTAGCCATCTTCCACATATCAGACACTACACCTGTTTGAAGAGATAAATTAAAAATGTTAGATATTGCTTCACAGAGTTCCATTTTGCATTCCTTAAGAACCCTTGCAAAAAACTCATCAGGACCTGGCGATTTATTTTGTTTCAGTCGGTCTAGTTGTTTCATAACCATTTCACTAGTGACTGTGATATTAGATAATTTATCTTCTTCTGGCCCTCTGTAAAAATTAAATTCTGGGATATTATTAGTATCTTCCTGCGTGAAAACCGAGAGAAAATAATTATTAAAAATAGAGAACATATCATTCTCCTTGTCAGTAAGATGCCAAGAGTTATTTTTAAGGAGAATACATTCACCTCCTCCATACTCTCTCCCTCCAATCTGATATCCAATCTTCAGTTACCTAAATTTTAGGTTATCATTATCACCTTACTCTTCCTATATTCACTTTTAATTTCCTTCTTTTACATACCCTACCAAACTCATTAATCAACCCCTGCAACTTCTCTTCAGAATCTCTCAAAAGCACAGTGTCATCAGCAAAGAGCAACAGTGTGAGCCACCTAGTGTGAGCCACCTAATGTGAGCCACCTAGTGTGAGCCACCTAGTGTGAACCACCTAGTGTACTCACCTAGTTGTGGTTGCAGGGGTCGATACATAGCTCCTGGCCCCCTGGCTCCTGGCCACCTAGTGTGAGCCACCTAGTGTGAGCCACCTAGTGTAAGCCACCTAGTGTGAGCCACCTAGTGTGAGCCACCTAGTGTGAGCCACCTAGTGTGAGCCACCTAGTGTAAGCCACCTAGTGTGAGCCACCTAGTGTGAGCCACCTAGTGTGAGCCACCTAGTGTGAGCCACCTAGTGTGAGCCACCTAGTGTGAACCCCTAGTGTGAGCCACCTAGTGTAAGCCACCTAGTGTGAACCACCTAGTGTGAGCCACCTAGTGTGAGCCAACTAGTGTAAGCCACCTAGTGTGAGCCACCTTGTATAAGCCACCTAGTGTGAGCCACCTAGGGTGAGCCACCTAGTGTGAGCCACATAGTGTGAGCCACCTAGTGTGAGCCACCTAGTGTGAGCCACCTAGTGTAAGCCACCTAGTGTGAGCCACCTAGTGTGAGCCACCTAGTGTGAGTCACCTAGTGTGAGCCACCTAGTGTGAGCCACCTAGTGTGAGCGACCTAGTGTGAGCCACCTAGTGTGAGCCACCTAGTGTGAGCCACCTAGTGAGAGCCACCTAGTGCGAGCCACCTAGTGTGAGCCACCTAGTGTGAGCCACCTAGTGTGTGCCATCTAGTGTGAACCACCTAGTGTGAGCCACCTAGTGTGAGCCATCTAGTGTGAGCCACCTAGTGTAAGCCACCTAGTGTGAGCCACCTAGTGTGAGCCACCTAGTGTGAGCCACCTAGTGTGAGACACCTAGTGTGAACCACCTAGTGTGAGCCACCTAGTGTGAGCCACCTAGTGTGAGTCACCTAGTGTGAGCCCCTAGTATGAGTCACCTAGTGTGATCCACCTAGTGTAAGCCACCTAGTGTGAGCCACCTAGTGTGAGCCACCTAGTGTGAGCCACCTAGTGTAAGCCACCTAGTGTGAGCCACCTAGTGTAAGCCACCTAGTGTGAGCCACCTAGTGTGAGCCACCTAGTGTGAGCCACCTAGTGTGAGCCACCTAGTGTGAGCCACCTAGTGTGAGCCACCTTGTGTGAGCCACCTAGTGTAAGCCACCTTGTGTGAGCCACCTAGTGTGAGCCACCTAGTGTGAGCCACCTAGTGTGAGCCACCTAGTGTGAGCCACCTAGTGTGAGCCACCTAGTGTGAGCCACCTAGTGTGAGCCACCTAGTGTAAGCCACCTAGTGTGAGCCACCTAGTGTGAGCCACCTAGTGTGAGCCACCTAGTATGAGCCACCTAGTGTGAGCCACCTAGTGTGAGCCACCTAGTGTGAGCCACCTAGTGTGAACCACCTAGTATAAGCAACTTACTCTTATCTTAGCTAACACTGCATTATGTAAATATATTTTTGTTTTCTTCCCTAAAACTTATGCAGGAGAAACATTATCACAGTTATTGCCGAAAAATATGGTAAAATAATTCTTAGAACATAGCAAACCCTTATTTTTGATAAAGTTTTACCCAGAATGGTAACGTCACATATAAGAAAGTTTTGCTTTTTATCAAATGGCTTATATCCATGTAAAAGATAAATATATTAACACTGGAAAAATAGAAGAAATCCACTGACCGTTCTTTGAGCTCATGAAGATGAGTTTGTCGCAGCGTGAACCCCAAGTTGCCTTAACGTGGACGGCCTTTCCCTGGTGCGTCTCGGGTCGAGTCATCACCCAACACAACACCCGCACCCTCTGTGTCTCATCCCCAGCCTCCATCTCATCTTCTGTAACATATAGGCACAAATTTATTAGTTAAGGTTCTGTCTTGACCTTACGGTCAGTGCTAAATAACGGTCTTAGGACTATGGTGGTCTGATATGTCATGGGTGGAGAGCAAAACTGCACGACACCTCATTCAAAATTACATGTTGCAAAATATCCATACAGTAATGTTCTTACTAGTAGGCAAGAACTATTTTGCTTTGAAAATTCTTTAATTTAAAACCTAATACTTTCTGAATATTATTAAGAGTAACCCATAATTAAAAAAAAATAGTGAAATGTTCAAAGAGTTAAGCAGGAGTGAAGCAGACTGGTTGTGAGAGCTGAATAACTAATGTGTGTCTTCATATTAAAGAAACAAACCCTAATGAGCGATTAAAAAAACATTTTACTGTCGGCGTTAACTAGAAAATATCTCAATATAAATTATATTAATTTACTAGGAAACGTTATCATGTACTAATATAAATTATTTATAATATATATATATATATACATATGTGTGTGTGTGTGTGTGTGTGTGTGTGTGTGTGTGTGTGTATGTGTGTGTGTGTGTGTACTCACTTTGCTGTGGATGCAGTGGTCGAGTCATAGCTCCTGGCCCCGCCAGGTCGATTTCCCTTAACCTCTCCTCGTAGGACATACCCCTTAGCTCCGGGACTAGTCTTGTTGCAAGCCTTTGCATTTTCTCTAGTTTCTTTACGTGCTTGACTAGGTGTGGGTTCCAAACTGGTGCTGCATACTCCAATATGGGCCTACCGTACACTGTGTACAGGGTCCTGAACGATTCCTTATTAAGATGTCGAAATGCTGTTCTTAGGTTTGCTAGGCGACCGTATGCTGCAGCAGTTATTTGGTTGATGTGCACCTCAGATGTTCCTTGAGTGAGGTTTATAGTCTCTGGCCCTCTAGACTGTACTCCGTCTGCGGTCTTCTTTCCCTTCCCCAATCTTCAAGACTTTGCACTTGGTAGGATTGAACTCCAGGAGCCAATTGCTGGACCAAGCCTGCAGCCAGTCCAGATTCTTTTGTAGTTCTGCATGGTCCTCGGCCGATTGAATTCTTCTCATCAACTTCACATCATCTGCAAACAGGGACATTTCGGAGTCTATTCCTTCCGTCAAGTCGTTCACAAATACCAGAAACAGCACCGGTCCTAGGACTGAGCCCTGTGGAACCCCACTCGTCACAGGCGCTCACTCTGACACCTCGCTACATACCATGACTCGCTGCTGTCTTCCTGACAGGTATTCCCTGACCCATTGGAGTGCCTTCCCTGTTATCCCTGCCTGGTCCTCAATCTTTTGCACTAATCTCTTGTGTGGAACTGTGTTAAATGCCTTCTTACAATCCAAGAAAATGCAATCTACCCACCCCTCTCTCTCTTGTCTTACTGCTCTCACCCTGTCATAGAACTCCAGTAGGTTTGTGACACAGGATTTTCCTTCCCTGAAACCGTGTTGGCTGTCGTTGATAAGCTTTCTAGGTGTTCCACCACTCTTCTGATAATTTTCTCCATCACATTGCATACTATACAATTCAGTGACACTGGTCTGCAGTTTAGTGCTTCATGTCTGTCTCCATTTTTAAAAATTGGGACTACATTTGCTGTCTTCCATACCTCAGGTAATTTCCCTGTTTCGACAGATGTGTTGAATATTGTTGTTAGGGGTACACATAGCGCTTCTGCTCCCTCTCTCAGAACGCATGGAGAGATGTGATCCGGCCCCATCGCCTTTGAGGTATCTAGCTCACTCAGCCGCCTCTTCACTTCTTCCTCGGTTGTATGTATTGTGTCCAACACTTGGTAGTGTACCCTACCTCTTCGTCTTTCTGGAATCCCTTCTGTCTCCTCTGTGAACGCTTTCTTTTAATCTCATGTTGAGTTCCTCACATACTTCGCGGTCGTTTCTTGTCATCTCCCCTCCTTCCTTCCGTAGTCTGATCACCTGTTCCTTGACTGTTGTTTTCTTCCTGATGTGGCTGTACAACAGGTTTGGGTCAGATTTGGCTTTCGCTGCTATGTCATTTTCATATTATCGTTGGGCCTCCCTTCTTACCTGTGCATATTCATTTCTGGCTCTACGACTGCTCTCCTTGTTCACCTGGGTCCTTTGCCTTGTATACTTCTTCCATTCCCTAGCACACTTGGTTTTGGCCTCCCTGCACCTTTGGGTGAACCAAGGGCTCATCCTGGCCTTTTCATTATTCCTGTTACCCTTGGGGACAAACCTCTCCTCAGCTTCCTTGCATATTGTCGCCACATAGTTCTCTGTCTCACTGAACCCCGTTCAGGAAGTTCTAAATGGCCAGGTAGTCCCCTTTCTTGTAGTTTGTCTTCATTCATCCGGCCCTTTCTGCTTCCCCCTCCACTTGTAACTCTATTGTGTATTCGAAGCTTAAAACCACATGATCAATGGCCCCCAAGGGGTCTTTCATATGTGATCTCCTCAATATCTGCACTACTCAAGGTGAATACAAGGTCCAGTCTCGCTGGTTCATCCTCTCCTCTCTCTCTGGTAGTGTCCCTTACGTGGTGGTACATGACGTTTTCCAGTACCACCTCCATCATCTTAGCCCTACACGTTTCTTGGCCCCCATGTGGCTCCAAGTTCTACCAATCGATTTCCTTGTGGTTGAAGTGTGTGTGTGTGTGTATGTGTACTCACCTAATTGTGGTTGCAGGGGTCGAGACTCAGCTCCTGGCCCCGCCTCTTCGTTGTCCGCTACTGGGTCTCTGCTCTCCCTGCTCCATGAGCTCTATCATACCTCGTCTTAAAACTATGTATGGTTCCTGCCTCCACTATATCTTTCTCTAGACTATTCCACTTCCTGACTACTCTGTGGCTGAAGAAATGCTTCCTAACATCCCTTTGACTCATCTGAGTCTTCAGCTTCCAGTTGTGTCCCCTTGTTTCTGTGTTCCCTCTCTGGAACATCCTGTCCCTGTCTACCTTGTCGATTCCCCGCAGTATTTTGTATGTCGTTATCATGTCTCCTCTGACCCTTCTTTCCTCCAGTGTTGTTAGTCCTATTTCCCTCAACCTTTCTTCATAGGACAGACCCTGAGTTGTGGAACTAGCCTTTCGCAAACCTTTGCACTTTCTCTAGTTTCTTTCGTGCTTGACAGGTGTGGGTTCCAGACTATGCTGCATATTCTAGTATGGGCCTGACGTACACGGTGTACAGTGTCTTGAACGATTCCTTGTTTAGGTAACGGAAGGCTAATATTAGGTTTGCCAGTCGCCCATATGCTGCCGCTGTTATCTGGTTGATGTGTGCCTCCGGAGATGTACTTGGCGTTATACTCACCCCAAGGTCTTTCTCCTTTGCCGAGGTTTGTAGCCCTTGTCCACCTAGCCTGTACTTTGTCAGCGGTCTTCTTTGTCCTTCTCCGATCTTCATGACTTTGCATTTGGTGGGATTGAATTCGAGAAGCCAGTTGCTAGACCAGATGTCGAGCTTGTCCAGGTCTGGTTAAATCCTGCTTGGTCCTCTTCCGATGTGATTCTCCTCATTTATTTCACATCATCTGCGAACAGAGACACTTCTGAGTCTATCCCATCCGTCATGTCGTTTACATATACCAAGAATAACACTGGTCCTAGGACTGACCCCTGCGGTACGCCGCTCGTCACAGGCGCCCACTGTGATACCTCATCACGCACCATGACCCGTTGTTGCCTCCCTGTGAGGTATTCCTGATCCATTCCAGTGCCCTTCCTGTTATACATGCTTGTTCTTCCAACTTCTTTACTAATCTCATGTGAGGAACTGTGTCGAAGGCCTTCCTGCAGTCCAGGAAAATGCAATCAACCCACCCTTCTCTCTCTTGCCTTACCTCTGTTACTTTATCATAGAACTCTAGGAGGTTTGTTACACAGGATTTGCCCTCCCGGAATCCGTGCTGTCTGGTGTTTATTATCCTGTTCAGCTCGAGGTGCTCCACCATTCTTATCCTGATGATTTTCTCCAGGACTTTGCACACTATACATGTAAGTGACACCGGTCTATAGTTTAGTGCCTCTTTTCTGTCTCCTTTTTAAAGATGGGGACTACATTGGCCTTCTTCTATACCTCAGGTATCTGCCCATTTTCAAGGGATGTGTTGAATATTATGGTAAGTGGCACACTCAGTACCTCAGCTCCTTCCCGAAGAACCCACGGGGAGATATTGTCCGGACCCATCGCCTTTGAGGTATCAAGGTCACTGAGTAACTGCTTCACCTCCTCCTCAGTTGTGTGTATGCCCTCTAGCACTTGATACATCCCTTGTTGGTGACGCACCCCATCCTGTCTACCCAGCTGCCTTCCTTCCTCCACTGTGAATACTTTCTTAAACCTCAAGTTGAGCTCCTCACATACCTCTTGATCATTGCTTGTGAGTTCCCCATCTTCTCTCCTCAGCCTTATCACCTGATCTTTAACTGTTGTTTTCCTTCTGATGTGACTGTACATGAGCTTCGGGTCGGACTAACTTTCGATGCTATGTCGTTTCGTACTGTTTCTGGGCCTCCCTCCGTACCTGTGCATACTCGTTTCTAGCTCTTCTACTACTCTCTTTGTTTACTTGGGTTCTTTGCCTTCTGTACCTTTTCCATTATCTGACACTCTGAGTCTTTGCCTCCCTGCACCTTTGGGTAAACCAGGGGCTCTTTCTGGCCTTCCCGTTTAATCTTTTTCCTCTGGGTATAAACCGTTCCTCTGCCTCCTTGCACTTTGACCCTACGTATTCCATCATTTCATTTATTGTCTGTCCATCCATTTCCCTTTCCCACTGAACCTCCTGCAGGAAATTCCTCATGCCTGTGTAGTTTCCTCTTTTAAAATCTGGTTTGTCTCTTTCGGTACCGTTTTCCCTCTCCACCTGTAGCTCTACAATGTACTCAAAGCTCAGCACCATATGGTCACTGGCTCCCAGGGGGCTCTCGTGTGTTATGTCTTCAATATCTGAGCTGTTCAGGGTGAATACAAGGTCCAGTCTTGCTGGTTCATCTTCTCCTCTCACTCTGGTCGTGTCCCTGACATGTTGGTGCATCAGGTTTTCCAGTACCGCATCCATCATCTTGGCTCTCCAAGTTTCTGGACCCCCATGTGGTTCTTGGTTCTCCCAGTCGATCTCCTGTGGTTGAAATCGCCCATGACCAGTAGCTTCGCTCTGCTCATGTGCGCTTTTTCTTGCCACCTCCGCCAGAGTGTCCACCATCGCTCTGTTGTTCTCATCATATTCCTCACCTGGCCTCCTGCAGTTCTGTGGTGGGTTATACATCACTGCAATGATTATTTTGTGTTCCCCAGACTGGATGGTACCTACTATGTAGTGTGTGTGTGTGTGTTTGTGTGTGTGTGTGTGTGTGTTTGTGTGTGTGTGTGTGTGTGTGTGTGTGTGTGTGTGTGATGTGTGATTTTCGCTCATCATGGGGCGGGCCAAAACGACATGGGTTCGAATCCAACGACATGGGTTCGAATCCACGGCTAGTCGCAGTGTTTATTCATTACCACTCGTTTGTTGTTGCAATAATATAAAATACTGCTCGTGGAGGCTAGTACACCAAACGGGGAGTAGAATGAAATTAGCTCAGAGGCACCAACACCACCGTATATCCTTGGATCACAGTTAAACACCTAGCTCTGGTTGGTGCGTGATTCTTGTAGGATTTCATGGTCCTGATGGTTAGAGCGTCATGCGTGATTTTCGTTCATTGGGGCGGGCCAAAACGACATGGGTTCGAATCCTTGGCTAGTGGCAGAGTTGTTATATATATATATATATATATATATATATATATATATATATATATATATATATATATATATATATATATATATATATATATATATATATATATATATATATATATATATATGCTAGAATTCGCAAGAACAGGCGGACTATTAACAAACACTGATCTCTGGCCGAAGGAGACTCGAACCTTCGAACCTTGTACCCAGGTACGCAGTGCTTAACCGACCGTACCACACTGGTCCAATACCTTGGCGCCCAGCTCACTCTAGACGTTGATCCAAGGCAGCCAGCTTTCAGGCAGGTGGCATACAGCTTTTCATTCATCCCTGCATGGGTACGGTCGGTTAAGCACTGTTCCTTGTTACAAAGGTTCTATCAAGGTTGGAGTCAGTGTTTGTGTTATATATATATATATATATATATATATATATATATATATATATATATATATAACACAAACTGATCTCTAGCCGAAGGAGACTCGACATACGAACCTTGTAACAAGGTAAGCAGTGCTTAACCGACCGTACCACATGCAGGATGATATATATATATATATATATATATATTATATATTAAATATATATATATATATATATATATATATATATATATATATATATATATATATATATATATATATATATATATATATATATATATATATATATATATGGAGTTGTAAGGGAAGTGAATGCTCGGGTGTTGGCAAGAGGTGTGGGGTTTAAAGAAAAAAAATCTAACACAAAGTGGGAGTTCTCACAGTTGCTCTTCGCTGATGACACTGTGCTTTTGGGGGATTGTGAAGAGAAGTTGCAGAGGTTGGTGGATGAGTTTGGTAGGGTATGTAAAAGAAAAAAATTAAAAGTGAATATAGGAAAGAGTAAGGTGATGAGCATAACGAAAAAATTAGGTAACGGAAGATTGGATATCAGATTGGACGGAGAGACTATGGAGGAGGTGAATGTATTCATATATTTGGGAGTGGATGTGTCAGCAGATGGGTCTATGAAGGATGAGGTAAATCATACAATTGACGAAGGGAAAAAGGTGAGTGGTGCACTGATGAGTATCTGGAGACAAAGAACTTTATCCATGAAAGCAAAGAGAGAAATGTATGAGAGTATAGTTATACCAACTGATGGTTTGGACATGTAGAGAGGATGGAACTTAATAGAATGACTTCGAGAGTGTATAGATCTGTAGTGGAGGGAAGGCGGGGTTGGGGTTAGCCTAGGAAAGGTTGGAGGGGGGGTAAAGGAGGTTTTGTGTGTGAGGGCTTGGACTTCCAGCAATCGTGTGTGAGCGTGTTATATAGGTGCAAAGGGAAACAAATGGATTTTAGGACTTGGGGTGCTGTTGAAGTGTAAGCAAGGTAACATTTATGAAGGGATTCAGTGAAACCGGCAAGCCGGACTTGAGTCCTGGAGATAGGAAGTACAGTGCCGGCACTCTGAAGGAGGGGTGTTAATGTTGCAGTTTTATAATTGTAGTGTAAGCATGCCTCTGGCAAGACAGTGATGGAGTGAATGATGATGGAGTGATTGAGTGAATGGTGTATAGAATAGGTAGTAAGTTACTAAATGCTGTAAGGGGTTTTTATGAGGATAGTGAGGCTCAGATTAGGGTGTGTAGGAGAGAGGGAGATTACTTCCCGGTAAAAGTAGGTCTTAGACAGGGATGTGTAATGTCACCATGGTTGTTTTATATCTTTATAGATGGGGTTGTAAAAGAATTAAATGCTAGGGTGTTGGGGTAGAGGGGTGGGATTAAATTATGTGGAATCAAGTACAAAATGGGAGTTGACACAGTTACTTTTTGATGATGATACTGTGCTTATGGGGGATTCTAAATAAAAGTTGCAAAGGTTAGTGGACAAGTTTGGGAGGGTGTGTAAAGGTAGAAAGTTGAAAGTGAACATAGATAAGAGTAAGGTGATGAGAGTATCAAACGATTTAGATGAAGAAAATTTGGAAATCACATTGGAGAGAGGGAGTATGGAAGAAGTGAATGTTTTCAGATAATTGGGAGTTGACTTGTCAGCAGATTGGTTTATGAAGGATGAGGTTAATCATAGAATTGATGAAGGAAAAAAGGAGAGTGGTGCATTGAGGTATCTGTGGAGACAAAAAACGTTATCCATGGAGGCAAAGAAGAGAATGCATGAAAATATAGTGGTACCAGCACTCTTTTATGGGTGAATAGCTTGGGTTGTAAATGATGCAGCGAGGAGGAGGCTGGAGGCATTGTAGATGTCCTGTCTTAGGGCAATGTGTGGTGTAAATATTATGCAGAAACTTTGGAGTGTGGAAATTAGGAGGAGGTGTGGAGTTACTAAAAGTATTAGTCAGAGGGCTGAAGAGGGGTTGTTGAGGTAGTTTTGTCATTTAGAGAGAATGGATCAAAGTAGAATGACTTGGAGAGCGTATAAATCTGTAGGGGAAGAAAGGCGGGGTAAGGATCGTCATCGAAAAGGATGGAAGGAGGGGGTAAAGGAGATTTTGTGGGCGAGGGCTTGGATTTCCAGCAAGCGTGCGTGAGCGTGTGATAGGAGTGAACAGAGACGAATGTTTTTTGGGACATGACGAGCTGTTGGCCGGTTAGCCGGACTTGAGTCCTGGAAATGGGAAGTACAATGCCTGCACTTTAAAGGAAGGGTTTGGGATATTGGCAGTTTGGAGAGACTTCTAAACTGTCCTGTCTGAAGTGCCTCTGCAAAGACAGTGATTATGTATGAGTGAGGTGAAAGTGTTGAATAATAATGAAAGTATTTTCTTTTAGGGATTTTTGGGGTCACCCTGCCTACATACACACACACACACACACACACACACACACATATATATATATATATATATATATATATATATATATATATATATATATATATATATATATATATATATATATATATATATATATATATATATATATATATATATATATATATATAATATATATATATATATATATATATATATATATATATATATATATATATATATATATATGTATATATATATGTATATATATATATATATATATATATATATATATATATATATATATATATATATACGTGCCGAATAGGTAAACCTGTCAATTAGCAACAACTCTTTTTAAATTTATTTCTTTCAAAAACTTTATATTATACTTTTATGATATATATTATTTTCATTTACGGTAATGCAAAATTAATAATTTTTGTATCAAAAGGACCTTAGAAAACTTACCTAATCCTATTATTTTTATTAACACATAGGCGTTTCCCACCAAGGCAGGGTGGCCCGACAAAGAAAACTTTCATCATCACTCACTCCATCCCTGTCTTGCCAGAGGCGTGCTTACACTACAGCTACAAAACTCCTCCTTCCGAGTGCCGGCACTGCACTTATCATCTTCAGGAATTAAGTCCGGCCTGCCGGTTTCCCTGAAACCCTTCATAAATGTTACCTTGCTTACACTTCAACAGCACGTCAAGTCCTAAAAACCATTTGTCTCCATTCGCTCCCATCTATCACACTCACGTACACTTGCTGGAAGTCCACAAAACCTCCTTTACCCTCTCCCTCCATCTTTTTCTAGGCCGACCCCTACCCCGCCTTCCCTTCAATGCAGATTTATACACTCTCGAAGTCATTCTATTTTGTTCCATCCTCTCTACATGTCCAAACCATCTCAATATCCCCTCCTTACCTCTCTGGATAATAGTTTTGGTAATCCCACACCTCCTCCTAATCTCCAAACTACGGATTCTCTGCATTATATTCACACCACACATTGACCTCAGACATGACATCTCCACTGCCTCCAGCCTTCTCCTTGTTCCAACATTCACAACCCATGTCTCACACCTATACAAGAGTGTTGGCATAACTATACTCTCATACATTTCCCTCTGTCTCCACAAGCTCCTCAGTGCACCACTCACCTCTTTCCCCTCGTTAATTCTATGATTCACCTCATCCTTCATAGTCCCATCTGCTGACACATGCACTCCCAAATATCTGAACACATTCACTTCCTCCATACTCTCTTCCTTAAATCTGATATCCAATCATCCGTTGTCTATTTTTTTTGTTATCCTCATCACGTTACTCTTTCCTATATTCACTTTTAATTTCCTGATTTTACATACCCTAACAAACTCATCCACCAACCTCTGCAACGTCTCTTCAGAATCCCCAAAAAGCACACTGTCATCAGCAAAGAGCAACTGTGACAACTCCCACTTTGTGTTAAATTCTTTATCTTTTAACCCCACACCTCTTGCCAACACCCGAACATTCACTTCTCTTACAATTCCATCTACAAATATATTGAACAACCATGGTGACATCACACATCACTGTCTATGGAATACTTTTACTGGGAAATAATATCCCTCTCTCCTACATACTCTAACGTGAGCCTCACTATCCTCGTAAAAACTTTTCACCGCTTTCAATAACCTACCTCCTATTCCATACATTTGCAACATTTGCCACTTTGCCTCCCTATCCACCCTATCATACGCCTTTTCCAAATCCATAAATGCCACAAACACCTCTTTACCTTGTTAATGAATGGTTCAGAGAACCGACAAATTGATAAATTAGACACATATGCAACACTTAGGTATCTTTATTGAGGAAACGTTTCGCCACACAGTGGCTTCATCAGTCCATACAAAGGAGAATACAGGGAATTCTTCACTTGCTCAACCCTTGGGCACGACTTACTTCCAAATTGGTCAAATGTGACACCACCTTCGACTGCTGAACCTCTTATGCCTACTGTATATAAGCTACTTCTTCGCACATATTCTGTATTCTTTTCAAGATTGATGGACTGACTACATCGACGCAAGGTTGAGGGACTGATTACCTCAAACTCCTCCTGTTCTTGTATGGACTGATGAAGCCACTGTGTGGCGAAACGTTTTCTCAATAAAGATACCCAAGTGTTGCATATGTGTTTAATTCGTCACCTCTTTACCTTATCTAAAAAAAAATCACCAATATGTTTCTCTGCAAACACTTGGTCTACACACCCCCTACCCTTCCTAAATCCTCCTTGTTCATCTGCTCTCCTGCTCTTCGTCTTACTCTTAATTCTTTCAATAATAACTCTACCATACACTCTACCAGGTATACTCAAGAGACTTATTCCCTTATAATTTTTACATTCTCTTTTGTCCCCTTTGCCTTTATACAAAGGAACTATGCATGATCTATGCCAATCCCTAGGTTCCTTACCCTCTTCCATACATTTATTAAATAAAACACCAACCACTCCAAAACTATATCCCCACCGGCCTTTAACATTTCTATCTTTATCCCATCAATCTCAACTGCTTTACCCCTTTTCATTCTACTCACTGCCTCACGAACTTCCCCCACACTCAAAACTGGTTCTTCCTCACTCCTATAAGATGTTATTCCTCCTTGCCCTATACACAAAATCACAGCTTCTCTATCTTCATCAACATTTGACAATTCCTCAAAATATTCCCTCCATCTTCCCGATACCTCTAACTCTCCATTTAATAACTCTCCTCTCCTATTTTTAACTAACAAATCCATTCTTTCCCTAGGCTTTCTTAACTTATTAATCTCACTCCGAAACTTGTTCTTATTTTCAAAAAAATTTGTTGATAACCTTATTATAACAAGCGTAATTTAATTTAGCCTAATCCAACTAAATATATTTTAGATAAGTTTACAATAACTTAATATTAATCAAACACAATGATTTTTTTTCCTTAGATCCAGAATGATTTTTGCGAAATTATTGCATACACAAATTTTCGCTTGCCTTATTCGGCAAGCGGATCAGTTCGCCCACTCGCTTTATTTCCATATTTTTAGACTCGTTAATTAAAATTATTAGTTTAACATAATCAAAAGGATAATTACCGGGGAGAATTTTCAATGGTATACCTGGGTGAGAATGTATCAAGTGGTAATTACCTGGGTGAGAATGTGTATCAAGTGATAATTACCTGGGTGAGAATGTGTATCAAGTGATAATTACCTGGGTGAGAATGTGTATCGTGATAATTACCTGTGAGGTGTATCAGAGGGTAATTACCTGGGTGAGAATGTGTATCAAGTGATAATTACCTGGGTGAGAATGTGTATCAAGTGAAAAACCTGGGGAGAATGTGTATCAGAGGGTTAGCAGGCACCTCGTCCCCGCCAGGTCATCATGGGACATGGGTTCTCTGAAGCAGAAAAACTGTTTGGTGCCATGTATTATGCTCAAGGTCAGGGTTGTTACGTAACTAACGTTACGTTACAACTGTTTGGAAACATCGTCTTATATGTATTATACAAGCGTACGTCTTATTTGCCGTGAAATACGGTATATTTATTATTTATAGTTTGTTCAGAGGAACCTGGAGCTTGAGGTCAAGTCTCTTAATTTGGGAAGGAAACATTATAGAATAAGAGTTACTAAGAAACATAGAAATATGAAAATAAGTGTACACAAAATGTAAGTAGAAGTTTGAAATATTATTGTCTGTCATCTTACAAGTTCGTCAGACAGAAAGAAAAGGAAAATCAATTATGCAATAATACAAAACCATTAACTAGGTTCCATTTTAGGCTTATATAAAAGGAAGATGGTAGGAATAGACAGGTAAAAGAGGAGGAAATGAAAGTCAGTGACAAGGAAGAGGTGCTAGAGAGGAACAGAATGAAGAAGAAGAGAAAGTCAACAAGAGAGAAAAAAAAAGGTAGTAAGTGGAAGGAGGAAGACGAGGGAAAATTTTTTCAAAATTTTAGTATTCGTTTATTTTATTTTGTTAGGCTAGAAGAAAACATTGACAAGCATAAAAACAGCAAAAGCTATAAAAACTGCAAAAAAAAACAATACCATAAAATCTTACAGGAAATTAAAAAACTGCCATTTTTTTTACCTAAGAAGAGGACATATAAGTGAGAACGAGACAGTCCTCAGTAAGAGTACACAGTTATGGAGAAAATATGCAGATGAAGCACAGGCTTTTATTGTAAGTTTGCCTCAATACAGAGCCATTTTGGTGGAGCCATTTTATGAACGCTTCTCTGCAAACAATTATTTTACTAGGAAGACAAACTTTTATGAATTATGTGGTAGAGGCTCTGGGTAAAAGATCAGTGTTGCTGCAGTTTCTTGCAAGCAAGAAACAAAAGTTAGGGAAAAAATACACAGGTGCAGAGCAAGCATTACTGAGACAACGTTTCGTTCTCTGTGTGTGTAGGTAGTTGGACGATTTGTCCTCAATTAAAAACCCTAATTAAGATATTTTTTATTGTCAACTCCTTCCAAATTAAAATCTATGTGAAGTTTTACCACTTTAGATGCATATTTTGATGAGAAATGAGGCCTATAATCGAACTGCGAGAAATAATTTCATAGATTTAGTCAAATAGCACGGAGAAAAATACCAAAAGACAGCTGTACATATATAATTATATTACATTATCACAGCTAAGTAATTTCTGATTAAAATACAAATAGAAGGCAAAACTAAGACGGTATTTCGGTCAGGATTGGCTGAAACTTCGCGCGAGTTTCATATCTGTGGGCTGTGACTTACTGAACAGAAAGAACAGAGGTTAGGTTTAATAATTAGTACCTGGTGTAGATGAGAAGTGAAGGCCCAAACCCAATGGATGACATCAACATTCCGACCATCACGGAGGTGGTCATCAAGAGGGCTGCCTTGACCGATGATCCTGCTAGAGAGGAACCAGACTATTGTTACTCACGGTGAAGTGCTAAACCATATGGGTCATACAGTGGAAGGAAAAAAAATTAGGTTCGATCGAAGGAAAGAAAGGTTAGTTCTACTATTTTATGATCAGGATCCCTTCATGATCATGGAGGCACCACAATGAAGAGAGGAGGTATGTAAGATATATGGTGGATGTAAGTGTTGATTTCTGGAATTTCTCTGTCAACTTCCTGCGTTAGAACAGAGGTAACAAGTGTTTAAAATTGTACACATTTTTTTGTCATTAGCAGAAACAAAACTGATCGGCTATTTTTTCCCTAATTTTATTTCTATATACCTGAAGGAAGCCATCTAATTTTCTTTTATTATTGAGAATATTTGTCCCCTTTGACTCTCCCGTAAATGCTTCAGTTTTGACCAACGAGACATTATTTTTCTGGCCCTCACATTCACCCTATGTAGCTCGGACATCGAGGACATGACGTATGAAAGAACCCTTCGGAGCTAGTGATCATGTGGTTTTGAGCTATGAATACATAGTAGAGTTACATGTGGAGAGGGTAACAGAATAAGGATGAGAAAAGCCAAGCTATAAAAGGAAGGACTACACAGACATGAAAACGTATTGCAGTAGGTTCAGTGGGAAAGAGAATTGGTAGGAAAATCAGAAAACAAAATGAACTATGTTACAACAAAATGCAAGGAGACAGAGGAAACATTTGTT
Source organism: Cherax destructor (assembly GCA_009830355.1). Lineage (NCBI taxonomy): Eukaryota > Metazoa > Arthropoda > Malacostraca > Decapoda > Parastacidae > Cherax > Cherax destructor. The sequence continues at coordinate 72,947 of WNWK01009816.1, forward strand.
CCCAAGGGCAACAGAAATAATGGGAAGACCAAACGAGTCCTTGGTTTACCCAAAGGTGTAGGGAGGCAAAAACTAAGTTCGCTAGAGAATGGAAAAAGTACAGAAGACAGAGGACCCAGGAAAATAAAAAGATTAGTCGAAGAGGCCAGAATCGAGTATGCACAGATAAGGAGGGAGGCCCAGCGACAATATGAAGCGACGGAGCATCGAAATTCAAGTCTGACTGGATGCTGTTGTATAGCCACATCAGGATTAAGACAACAGTCAATGACCAGGTAATCAGGCTGAGGAAAGAAGGTGGGGAGCTCACATGAAACGACCAAGAAGTATGTGAGTAGTTTAACATGAGATTTAAGGAAGTATTTACAATGAGGCAGAAAGGCTTCTGCAAAGTCAGAATAGGGGATACATCAACAAGGGATATGGTATCAAGTGCTGGATGAAATACACACAACCGAGGAGAGGTGAGCAGCTACTAAGTGAACTTGGTATCTCAGGCAGTGGAACCGGATATCTCTCTGTGGGGTCTTAGAGAGGGAGCGGAGATGCTGTGTGTGCCACTAACAACAATTTTCAACAATTGAAACTGAGCAACTATCTGAGGAATCTAAGACGACATTTTAAGAAAGGAGACAGACATGAGGCACTAAACTACAGACCAGTGTCACTGACGTGTATAGTATGCAAAGTCATGGAGATTATCAGGACGAGAGTGGTGGAGCACTCCAGAACCTTCTGAGCTTTATGACAAGGTAACTGAAGTAAGACACGAGAGAGAGGTGGGTAGGTTGATTTTTTGGGCTGCAAAAAGGGGCCCTTTGACACAGTTTCACAAGAATTAGGAAAAACTAGAGGATCCTTCACACTGCAATGGATCAGAGAATACCACAGAGAAGAACAATGAGTCATGATACGTGAGAGGTGTCAGAATGGGCCCTGTGAGAGCAGGTTCCAGGTTTAGTCCTAGGACCAGTACTATTTTGGTATATGTGAAAGACGACGGAAGGGATGATACAAGTACCCCGTTTACAGATATGTAAGTTAAGGGAGTTTAAAACAAAAGATCATAAAGGGAAGACTACAAAAGCTGGGCGGCTGAAAACAAGTCCAGTAACTGATTTCTCAATTTAGCCCCCCAAAAAGCAATGTAATGAAGTTGGGGGAAGGGAAAGAAAAACAGACGAGTATACTAGGTGACCAAAGACTGCAAACCTCACTCATGAAAAGGTCTTGG
>WNWK01009817.1:0-10000 GCA_009830355.1 Cherax destructor
TTAAAATTTGGGGTTTGGGAGCAAATATTCTGTTAGTGGGACGGATTGTGAAGGACCTGCCTAGTATGGGCCAACAGGCCTGCTGCAGTGTTCCTCATTTCTTATGTTTCTTATGTTCTTAAATATTCTGTTAGTGGGATGGAATGTGAAGGACCTGCCTAGTATGGGCTAACAGGCCTGCTGCAGTGTTCCTCCTTTTTTATGTTCTTATGTTCTTATGTGTCGTATGGTGTTGTGTCGTATGGTGTTGTGTCGTATGGTGTTGTGAGGTGTTGTGTCGTATGGTGTTGTGAGGTGTTGTGTCGTATGGTGTTGTGGGGTGTTGTGTCGTATGGTGTTGTGTCGTATGGTGTTGTGAGTTGTTGTTGTGTCGTATGGTGTTGTGGGGTGTTGTGTCGTATGGTGTTGTGGGGTGTTGTGTCGTATGGTGTTGTGGGGTGTTGTGTCGTATGGTGTTGTGGGGTGTTGTGTCGTATGGTGTTGTGGGGTGTGGGGTGTCGTATGGTGTTGTGTGTTGTGTCGTATGATGTTGTGGGGTGTTGTGTCGTATGGTGTTGTGTCGTATGGTGTTGTGGGGTGTTGTGTCGTATGGTGTTGTGTCGTATTGTGTTGTGGGGTGTTGTGTCGTATGGTGTTGTGGGGTGTTGTGTCGTATGGTGTTGTGGGGTGTTGTGTCGTATGGTGTTGTGGGGTGTTGTGTCGTATGGTTTTGTGGGGAGTGGTGTCGTATAGTGTTGTGTGTTGTGTCGTATTATGTTGTGGGGTGTTGTGTCGTATGGTGTTGTGGGGTCTTGTGTCGTATGGTGTTGTGGGGTCTTGTGTCGTATGGTGTTGTGTCGTATTGTGTTGTGGGGTGTTGTGTCGTATGGTGTTGTGTCGTATGGTTTTGTGGGGTGTGGTGTCGTATGGTGTTGTGTCGTATGATGTTATGGGGTGTTGTGTAGTATGGTGTTATGGGGTGTTGTGTCGTATGGTCTTGTGGGGTGTTGTGTCGTATGGTGTTGTGTCGTATGGTCTTTTGTCGTATGGTGTTGTGTAAAAATAAACACATAAGCAGTATAATGTGATCCTTTATTGACAACGTTTCGCCCACGCAGTGGGCTTTATCGAGTCACAGACAGATCTACCTGGAAAATGAGTAACAAGAAGATATATATAGGGTATAGTCAGATGGAGAATGCTGGGTCAGGTGGAGAAAGCTGCATGTGACAGTCTTAAAAGTAGTGGATAGTTAAAACATTGTGTGACTTAAAGACCTGGTTACCTTCTTGAGTTCTGGTGGGATAGCGTTGAAGAAGTTTTTTGCAATAGGTTCAGCTATGTTGTAAGAACATATACGCAACAAGGGAAAATGAAGGCTTCCAGGTGGAATAAGGGGTATACAATAATTCTGGATATCTAAGAACCCGCACATGGATTCGTTTAGTGTTTGATATTGGCGATTTGGGTTGTGAGTGGAACAGTCTCGCCCTAGGGTAACCCTTGAACCGGGGAGCTTCATAGGCCTGATTCGGGGAAATTGCTTTTCAAAAAATTGAAAATACTTCTGTGGGGATGGATTGGGCACTGTATAAGCTCAGTGTCTCTTTCTTATGTTCTTATGTAACATAAGAAAGGAGGAACACTGCAGCAGGCCTGTTGGCCCATACTAGCAGGTCCTTCACAATCCGTCCCACTAACAGAATATTTGCTCAACCCAATTTTCAATGCTACCCAAGAAATAAGTTTGACAATTCTACCCACTCATGCGCGAGTCCCACTCAAATCCAACCTCACTCATGAATTTATCCAACCTAAATTTGAAACTACCCAAGGTCCTAGCTTCAATAACCCTACTAGGCAGACTGTTCCACTCATCAACTACCCTATTTCCAAACCAATACTTTCCTATATCCTTTCTAAATCTAAACTTATCTAACTTGAATCCATTATTGCGGGTTCTCTTGAGAGATATCCTCAAGACCTTATTTATATCCCCTTTGTTATACCCATTTTCCACTTGTATACCTCGATCATGTCTCCTCATTCTACGTCTTACAAGTGAATGTAATTTTAGGGTCTTCAATCTTTCTTCGTAAGGAAGATTTCTAATGCTATGTATTAATTTAGTCATTCTACGCTGAATGTTTTCTAACGAATTTATGTCCATTCTGTAATATGGAGACCAGAACTGAGCTGCGTAACTAGGTGAGGCCTTACTAATGATGTATAAAGCTGTAATATAACCTCTGGGCTTCTGTTGCTAACACTTCTTGATATAAATCCCAGTAATCTATTTGCCTTATTACGTACGCTTAGGCATTGCTGCTTGGTTTAAGGTTGCTGCTTACCATCACCCCCAAGTCCTTTCGCAATCTGTATGGCTAAGTTCTACGTTATTTAACTTATAAGTGCTTGGGTTATGGACACTTCCGAGCTTCAGAACCTTGCATTTATCTACATTGAACTGCATCTGCCACTTTTCTGACCACGAATTAAGTTTGTCTAAATCTTCCTGAAGTTCTATGACCTCTATGTTTGAATCAATTATCCTACCTATCTTCGTGTCGTCGGCGAATTTGCTCATATCACTAGTAATTCCCTCATCAAGGTCATTGATATATATTATAAATAACAATGGGCCTAAGACTGATCCCTGTGGAACACCACTTGTTACAAGTCCCCATTCGGATTTAACCCCATTTATGCACACTCTCTGCTTCCTATTGGTGAGCCATGACTCGATCCATGACAGCACTTTTCCCCCAATGAAATGAGCTGCCACTTTCTTTAACAGTCTCTGGTGTTGGATATACAGATGAGTGATGATAAAGCCCACTGCGTGGGCGAAACGTTTTCAATAAAGGATCACATTATAAGAACATAAGAACATAAGAACATAAGAATGGAGGAACACTGCAGAAGGCCTACTGGCCCATACAAGGCAGGTCCTTATCAAAAACCACCACTACCTAAGAATTTACTCCTGTACTCACGACACTAATCAAACCCAGCCCCTCCCACTCATATATTTGTCCAATCTCTTTAAAGCCACCCAAGGTCCTAGCCTCTATCACCCTACTCGGAAGATTGTTCCACGCATCTACAACTCTGTTCGAAAACCAGTACTTGCCTATGTCCTTTCTAAATCTAAATTTATCCAATTTAAATCCGTTATTTCTGGTTCTTACTTGGTTCGATATCCTCAGTATTTTATTAATATCTCCTTTGTTTATGCCCATCATCCACTTGTACACCTCGATGATATCTCCCCTCATTCTACGTCTCTCCAGAGAGTGGAGATTCAATGCTCTAAGTCTATCTTCATACGGGAGATTTCTTATACTGTAAATCATTTTAGTCATTCTTCTTGTATGTTCTCCAATGAATCTATATCCATCCTGTAGTAAGGAGACCAAAACTGAGCTGCATAATCCAAATGAGGTCTCACTAGTGATGTATAGAGCTGTAAAATAACTTTTGGACTTCTGTTGCTTATACTTCTTGAAATAAATCCTAGTAATCTGTTAGCCTTATTGGCACACTTAGGCACTGTTGTCTTGGCTTTAGATTTCTGCTTACCATGACTCCCAAGTCTTTTCACATTCTGTATGATCAAGCTCAACTTAAGAACATAAGAACATAAGAAAGGAGGAACACTGCAGCAGGCCTGTTGGCCCATACTAGGCAGGTCCTTCACAATCCATCCCACTAACAGAATAATTCCCCAACCTAATTTTCAATTCTACCCAAGAAATAAGCTTTGAACATAAGAACATAAGAACATAAGAAAGGAGGAACACTGCAGCAGGCCTGTTGGCCCATACTAGGCAGGTCCTTCACAATCCGTCCCACTAACAGAATATTTGCTAAAGCCCAATTTTCAATGCTACCCAAGAAATAAGCTTTGACAATTCTACCCACTCATGCGCGAGTCCCACTCAAACCCAACCTCTCACTCATGAATTTATCCAACCTAAATTTGAAACTACCCAAGGTCCTAGCTCAATAACCCTACTAGGCAGACTGTTCCACTCATCAACTACCCTATTTCCAAACCAATACTTTCCTATATCCTTTCTAAATCTAAACTTATCTAACTTGAATCCATTATTGCGGGTTCTCTCTTGGAGAGATATCCTCAAGACCTTATTTATATCCCCTTTGTTAATACCCATTTTCCACTTGTATACCTCGATCATGTCTCCCCTCATTCTACGTCTTACAAGTGAATGTAATTTTAGGGTCTTCAATCTTTCTTCGTAAGGAAGATTTCTAATGCTATGTATTAATTTAGTCATTCTACGCTGAATGTTTTCTAACGAATTTATGTCCATTCTGTAATATGGAGACCAGAACTGAGCTGCGTAATCTAGGTGAGGCCTTACTAATGATGTATAAAGCTGTAATATAACCTCTGGACTTCTGTTGCTAACACTTCTTGATATAAATCCCAGTAATCTATTTGCCTTATTACGTACGCTTAGGCATTGCTGTCTTGGTTTAAGGTTGCTGCTTACCATCACCCCCAAGTCCTTCTCGCAATCTGTATGGAGAGCTTCAACGTTCAAGCTCTCCAACACGAACTCAACCAGGTTGAGCCATCAATCCAGTTTACACTAGAAGAAGAAGTCGACAACACTCTTCCTTTCCTTGATGTTCTTCTCTGCAAAGCTGACCATGAACTTCGTTTTAAAGTCTATCGAAAACCTACCAATCAACACGATCTTCTCCACTTCTACTCTCACCACGACACCAAAATTAAACGTGGTGTAATTATAGGCTTTTCCTCGCGCACTCAGAATCTGCAGCAGTGAGTTCCTTGAAGAAGAATGCTCCCTCATTGAACAAGTTTTTCCAAACTTCACTATCCTCGTCACTTCATTAGAGACTGCAGACGACGGGCATTAAACATCTTCAACACACCCAGAGAAGACACTGCTGAGAAGAGATACATAGTCCTTCCCACCAACTCCATTTCCAAACAAGTTTCCAACATTTTTCTAAGACCTCATTCCAGTATCCACCTCCACATCCACCACCATTAAGGACATTACCAGTAACAGACAGGAAAAGCTTCAATCCACGGCAGGGTATACACAATCCTTGTAATGGCTGCAGCAAATTATACGTTGGCGAAACATCCAGAGACCTACAAACACGCACCTCAGAACACCAGCACACAGGCAGATCTGACGACTCAAGAAATGCCTGTGTTCAACACCGAAATTTACACAACCATTTAATCAACTACAGAAACGCAAGACTCATCGCCAGAGAAGACAACACGCAATACCGAAGAATCCTAGAATCATCACTCATCTGTATATCCAACAACTTCAACCAGAACAACGGCTTCTACAACATAGCTGAACCTATTGCCAAGAAACTTCTTCAACGCTATCCCACCTAGAACTCAAGAATGGTACACTGCAGGTCCTCTAAGTCACACCATGTTTTCAACTATCACACCACTTTTAAGACTCACATGCAGCCCTCTCCACCCGACCCAGCACTCTCCACCTGACTGCACCCCATACACATCTCCACGTTGCTCACCTTCCAGGTAGATCTGTCTGTGACTCGATAAAGCCCACTGCGTGGGCGAAACGTTGTCATTAAAGGATCACATAAGAACATAAGAACATAAGAAAGGAGGAACACTGCAGCAGGCCTGTTGGCCCATACTAGGCAGGTCCTTCACAATCCGTCCCACTAACAGAATATTTGCTCAACCCAATTTTCAAAGCTACCCAAGAAATAAGCTTTGACAATTCTACCCACTCATGCGCGAGTCCCACTCAAATCCAACCCCTCTCACTCATGAATTTATCCAACCTAAATTTGAAACTACCCAAGGTCCTAGCTTCAATAACCCTACTAGGCAGACTGTTCCATTCATCAACTACCCTATTTCCAAACCAATACTTTCCTATATCCTTTCTAAATCTAAACTTATCTAACTTGAATCCATTATTGCGGGTTCTCTCTTGGAGAGATATCCTCAAGACCTTATTTATGTCCCCTTTGTTAATACCCATTTTCCACTTGTATACCTCGATCATGTCTCCCTCATTCTACGTCTTACAAGTGAATGTAATTTTAGGGTCTTCAATCTTTCTTCGTAAGGAAGATTTCTAATGCTATGTATTAATTTAGTCATTCTACGCTGAATGTTTTCTAACGAATTTATGTCCATTCTGTAATATGGAGACCAGAACTGAGCTGCGTAATCTAGGTGAGGCCTTACTAATGATGTATAAAGCTGTAATATAACCTCTGGACTTCTGTTGCTAACACTTCTTGATATAAATCCCAGTAATCTATTTGCCTTATTACGTACGCTTAGGCATTGCTGTCTTGGTTTAAGGTTCCTGCTTACCATCACCCCCAAGTCCTTCTCACAATCTGTATGGCTAAGTTCTACGTTATTTAACTTATAAGTGCTTGGGTTATGGACACTCCCGAGCTTCAGAACCTTGCATTTATCTACATTGAACTGCATCTGCCACTTTTCTGACCACGAATTAAGTTTGTCTAAATCTTCCTGAAGTTCTATGACATCTATGTTTGAATCAATTATCCTACCTATCTTCGTGTCGTCGGCGAATTTGCTCATATCACTAGTAATTCCCTCATCAAGGTCATTGATATATATTATAAATAACAATGGGCCTAAGACTGATCCCTGTGGAACACCACTTGATACAAGTCCCCATTCGGTTTAACCCCATTTATGCACACTCTCTGCTTCCTATTGGTGAGCCATGACTCGATCCATGACAGCACTTTTCCCCCAATGCCATGAGCTGCCACTTTCTTTAACAGTCTCTGGTGCGGTACTCTATCAAAAGCCTTACTAAAGTCTAAATAAACAATATCGAATTCTTTATCGTGATCAACAGCCTCAAAAGCTTTACTGAAGAAGGTTAATAAATTAGATAGGCAGGAACGGCCCCTCGTGAATCCATGCTGGGTATCATTAATCAAATTATGGTTATCTAGATGGCTTCTAATAATATCAGCTATAATTGACTCTAGTAATTTGCCTACAATTGAGGTCAGGCTTATTGGGCGGTAGTTTGACGGTAGTGACTTGTCCCCTGCTTTAAAAATAGGAATTACATTAGCTATCTTCCACATATCAGACACTACACCTGTTTGAAGAGATAAATTAAAAATGTTAGATATTGGTTCAAGAGTTCCATTTTGCATTCCTTAAGAACCCTTGCAAAGCTCATCAGGACCCGGCGATTTATTTTGTTTCAGTCGGTCCAGCTGTTTCATAATCATTTCGCTAGTGACTGTGATATTACATAATTTATCTTCTTCTGGGCCTCTGTAAAAATTAATTACTGGGATATTATTAATGTCTTCCTGTGTGAAAACCGAGAGAAAATAATTATTAAAAATAGAGCACATATCATTCTCCTTGTCAGTAAGATGCCCAAAGTTATTTTTAAGGGGACCTATCTTATCCCTAACTTTTGTTCTATAAACCTGGAAAAAACTTTTTGGGTTAGTTTTGAATCTAGCAACTTTAATTTCATAGTCCCGTTTAGATTTTCTTATTCCTTTTTAACGTCCCTCTTAATGTCAGTATACTGATTTATAAGATGACCCTCACCTCTTTTTATGCGCCTATAAATTCCTTTCTTCTGCCCTAAAAGATATTTGAGCCTATTATTCATCCATTTTGGGTCATTTCTACTTGATCTAATTTCTTTATACGGGATAAATGTTCTTTGGGCAGCCTGTATAGTGTTAAGAAAACTGTCATATTGATACCTCTCTTCTTACCCCAGTCCACAGTTGATAAGTGTTCTCTAAGTCCATTATAATCTGCTAAGCGAAAATCTGGGACCATTACTGAATTATCCCTACTATCATACATCCATTCAATGCTAAAGGTAATTGACTTGTGGTCGCTTGAGCCGAGTTCCTCTGTAATTTCTAAATTATTAACAAGGGTTTCCTTGCTTGCCAGAACCAAGTCAAGTAGGTTATTTCCCCTTGTAGGTTCTGTTACAAACTGCTTCAAAAAGCAATCTGAACTACTTCTAAAAAGTCGTTAGATTCTAAATTCCCTGTCATGAAATTCCAATCAATCTGACTAAAGTTAAAGTCCCTAAATTACTACGTTATCGTGTCTTGTGGCCTTAACAATTTCCTCCCAAAGTAGTCTCCCTTGTTCCCTATCTAAGTTTGGAGGACGGTAAATCACGCCTAAAATCAATTTTTCACACCCCTCTGAAAATTCTATCCAGACAGACTCTGTATGTGTTAATTCAGACTTTATACCCGTTTTTATGCAACAATTTAAATGATCACGGACATAGAGTGCCACCCCACCCCTTTCCCGATACTTCTGTCTACTTGGAACAATTTAAAACCCTGAATGTGACATTCGGCAGGCAAGTCCGATTTTCATATTAAACCATGTCTCAGTTATTGCAAAAACATCAATATTACCCGTACTTGCAACTAATCTCAACTCGTCCATCTTATTCCTAGCACTACGACTATTGGTGTAATATATATTTAGAGACCCTCCTTTCTCTTTACCCTTCCTGCTCATCTCTGTTTTTCCACTATACCTATTACTGTCCTTGTCATCTAGTGTCACTAGCTTTCCACTATCCACCTTATTCTGCCTATTACTAGTTCTCCTACAACTTATAATATTACTACACTGGGACTTCTCTGTTTCCCCAAAACCCATACCACTAACTATTTCTAGTTTAAAGCCCTAACAGCTCCCTCCACTGCAGTTGCCAGTGCCCCCACCCCAGACCTGGATAAGTGAACCCCATCCCTGGCATACATGTCATTTCTGCCATGAAGAGGTCCCAGTTGTCAATGAATGTTACTGAATTTTCCTTACAGTATTTGTCCAGCCAGCAATTGACACCAATTGCCCTGGACAACCATTCATTTCAACTCCTCTCCTTGGCAAATACCACATATGACAGGGTTCCCACCCTTCTTCCTAATTATGTCTATTGCTGACCTAAACCTGCTAGTCAGGTCCTCACTCCTACGTCTGCCAACATCGTTGCCTCCAGCACTGAGACAGATAATAGGATTGCTCCCATTACCTCTCATGATGTCGTCCAGACGGCTAACAATATCCTCCATCCCAGCCCCAGGAAAGCAAACCCTCTGTCTCCTACTCCTATCAATCAAACAGAAAGCCCTATCCATGTACCTAACCTGACTGTCCCCAACAACAACAATGTTTTTACCTTGTTTATAAATTCGAGGGATATTTTCATTACCAACGACTAGCACCTTACACTTATCCACATTGAACTTCATCTGCCACTTTTCAGACCAAGACATTAATTTATCCAAATCCTCCTGGAGTTCATTGGTATCCTCCTCAGAATGAATTATACGGCCTATTTTGTATCATCAGCAAATTTACTCATGTCACTTGCAATTCCTTCATCAAGGTCATTTATGTAAATTATGAACAACAATGGGCCCAAAACTGATCCTTGTGGAACGCCACTGGTGACAAATCCCCATTCAGATTTGACCCCATTAATGGAAACTCTCTGCTTTCTATTGGTAAGCCATGCCTCTATCCATGCTAGAACTTTACCTCCTATACCATGAGCTGCCACCTTTCTTAAGAGTCTCTTATGAGGTACTCTATCGAAGGCCTTACTGAAATCCAAGTAAATTATATCATATTCTTTATCACTGTCTACTGCCTCAAATGTTTTATTGAAAAACGTCAGTAAATTTGTCAGGCAGGAACGACCTCTCGTAAACCCATGCTGAGATTCATTAATCAAATTATGTTCTTCAAGGTGACTTCTGATAATATCAGCTATAATTGATTCTAATAATTTGCCTACTATAGACGTGAGGCTTATTGGACGGTAATTTGATGGACTGGACTTATCCCCTGATTTGAATATAGGAACTACATTAGCTATCTTCCACATCTCTGGCACAACACCAGTTAGGATGGACGTGTTAAACACATTCGTTAATGGCTGACTAAGTTCCA
>WNWK01009817.1:15000-35000 GCA_009830355.1 Cherax destructor
TATTATTCTGATTCCCGATTTATGTAAACTCGTAGGCCTTCTTCTACCCTACCTCATATAGGGAGTGATTGGGAGTGGTTGGCAGACGGACCGATGCCTCTCATTATGTGAGAAAACTTGCCCCCTCATTTCTTCTGTTGCCTCTCTTTCAATATTGCATAGCACCTGATGACGCACAAAGACTTGTAAAAGTACTTGTGCTACTAGGTCAGATGCCGTACTAATTCCTTAAGTGGAAGTGACCTGACTACCTAGAGTTTACCTGGTGAGGGTTAACTCCAGGTGGGGTGCGGGTGGGTGTGAGTTGGTCCTGACTTGCTTGTGCTACTAGGTCAGATGCCGTGCTCCTTCCTTAAGTGAATGTAACCTGACCTGGCTGGGTCGGGGCATTGGCTTAAGCCGGTTGGAGACTTGGACCTGCCTCGCATAGGCCAGTAGGCCTGCTTCAGTGTTCCTTCTTTCTTATGCTCTTATTACTCTCCTGGCCATCATCGTCGTCATTATCAATTCTGAGCACACGAGGCACAGTGCCACGGAAAATTAGAAAACTGGATAGACCTGGAGCAGATCATTGCAGATATTTGCAACATTTTCTATCATCAATTAATGATCAGCATTCATGCACCTCACTTGAAGTTCAAATTTTACGTTGGTCATTGCTAATGTTCTCAAAAAGCTTATCGAATGTAGAATTGCCATTATGTGTGGTGTCACCCCAGATCATCTAGCTTTATTCTTCCATCCATGAATCTCTTTCGACAACAGTCATGGTAAGAGGCAGTTGCTGCAGCAGCTCACCTTGTAGTCTTATCTGAACTTGGCTCTCATGTTGTAGGTGCCACCTGCAACATAACAACTCACTAGTCTAAGAATTGAATCCTTGAAGGACAGCTTAGTTGCTCGGTTTGCCGCTCTACTAACATATACAGTCTGCTACTTGGAAGGATTACATGAGTTATGTTCACATGAGCTTATATTCCCATAGGACCGACATTTTAATTTGAAGTACAGTCTTTTAACCTCAGAATGGCGTTTTTTTTTTTTTTTTAGTGGTGAAGGCTCGCTGTTTTACATTTGTTTTACTCTTCACAATTGGTATTTTGGGTGTGTTTTTGATGTACTATATGAGAAAAATACAACTTTTGTGGCGTCTGTTGATAATGATTTAATTTTCTTCCAAAAGTTTATTGCAGTTACCAATAAATTTTGTTTCCTTGGTATTGACTCTTGGTATTGATGCGGATAATAATACCAAGACAGTTATGAAAATAAAATTAGCAAATCGACACCTACAATCAAGACCTTCATTTAAGATACATCGGCATCGAAACTTTGAAGGGTTCAGTCTCAACTTATATTACAGAAACCAATATCAAATTTTGACCTATAGAATTGACAAATTGGCACAGGTAAGGTAAGCCAGGATTGAAAACTGATAATCGATCAGAGGACCCATTCCCAAAGTTGTTGCACGGAATAACTTGGAGAAAGAGAGAAAAAATGAATTATTACTGGCATTTAAGGTATTCCCGTTTCAAGGGATACCTAATAACAGTCTTCTAAAGCTCTCTTTCTCCTCCTCCTCTTCTGGTCGGACGATAACCAACAGAAAATTCGTTTTATACCAAGAAGAGAAAGTGCAGCTAAACCCGCCATCTGGCGCTGATAAACGACAACAACTTTATGCATTACCCAGGAGGGAATCTCGGCCTACCCCTGCCATCTAGCGGTGATAAGCAACACCAACTTCGTGCATTATCCAGAGGGATACTCGTCCTACCCCGCTACCTTCACGCAATACCCAGAAGAGAAAGTCGGCCACTGCTGTCATCTAGTGGTGATAAGCAACACCAAAACGTCACATTCAGCTCCAGCGCTCCAGTCTCTAGTGTCCTGGCGGATATACCGTGACAACAGAAGGGGAGAGACAAGAGGCAAAAGAGGGAGACACAGGAGAGCTCAGTGGGGCAGTGGACAGAATGAAAAATGAAAGAAAAAGAAAGGGGAGGGGACAACAAAGAGAAGGAGAAAGAGGAAGAAGGGGAGATAGAGAAAGGGGTGAGGGGCTGTGTGTGTGTCTGTCTGCCTGTCTTTTCTGCTCGTTGTGTGAAGAAACCTAACCCTTCCAGGAGCATTTGAGAGTGGGAAATGACGCACGCGAGAGATGTGACGCTTCCCAGGGGTGTGTTGCTCCCAGTTGATGTGTTGCTTCCTAGGGATGTGATGTTGCCGAGGATGTGACGCTCGGGAAGGGCATGGTGAATGTAAGGATCATGACAAGTGTATACAGCTGGACTGTTCCTAGAACCCATTAAGCGCATTTGTTGTGCTGCCTTTGCTTACTTTGTAAATAACATGTACGTAGCCGCCCTCTTAAACTTTTCGTTGGGCATAGTTGTTAGGTGTTTTGTTTATGCATTTACTCATACCGCTACCCTGCATATATGGCCACTGTGAAAGAACTGCTACCATTAACAGAATGCTATGTGGTGCACAATCAACGTGCTGCTACTGTACACAGGATGGATTTAGGGTGCACAATAAGCTAGCCCCTTTGGGCAGCAAAATCAAAATCTAATATTTGCTTTGGTTACTTAAGTTTTCTCATGTATTTTTACTTTCAGAAAATGCCCTTTGAATATATTTTTGTGATTTTATTATTTTGAAGCATCAATTATCTTCTTAAGATTCATATATTTCCTCTACATTTTACACTTTTCATATTTATTGCCTTAAAAATTCTCTATTGTTTCTTCTACTTTCTCTTCCATTTTTTCTTCCATTGTGGGTTTAATATCCAAACAAATAATATTCTTTCATTTAATTTGCTGAGGATTAAATTTAAAGGTTAAATTGGCTGTCATCACACACACACACACACACACACACACACACACACACACACACACACATACACACATACACATACACACACACACACACACACACACACACGCCCCGATAGCATGGTGGCTAGCGCTCTTGCTTCACGCACGGAGGGCCCGGGTTCAATTCCCGGCGGGGCCGAAACATTTCGAAGTGTTTCGTACACACACACACATACATATATACAACAGGCCTAGTGTCTAATCGACATGTGCCTAGGACAAAATGGTAACTAACGCTGTGACTCGACCCCTGCAACAACAACTAGGTGAGTACAACTAGGTGAGTACACACACACACACACACACACAAAAGGAGACAGACATGAAGCACTTAACTACAGACCAGTGTCACTGACATGTATAGTATGCAAAGTCATGGAGAAGATTATCAGGAGAAGAGTGGTGGAACACCTAGAAAGGAATGAGCTTATCAACGGCAGTCAACACGGTTTCAGGGACGGGAAATCCTGTGTCACAAACCTACTGGAGTTCTATGACAGGGTGACAGCAGTAAGACAAGAGAGAGAGGGGTGGGTAGATTGCATTTTCTTGGTCTGTAAGAAGGCGTTTGACACGGTTCCACACAAGAGATTAGTGCAAAAGCTGGAGGACGAGGCAGGGATAACAGGGAAGGCACTACAATGGATCAGGGAATACCTGTCAGGAAGACAGCAGTTCGTGGCAAGGTGTCAGAGTGGGCGTCTGTGACGAGTGGGGTTCCACAGGGGTCAGTCCTAGGACCGGTGCTGTTTCTGGTATTTGTGAACGACATGACAGAAGGAATAACCTCCGAAGTGTCCCTGTTTGCAGATGATGTGAAGTTGATGAGAAGAATTCAATCGGACGAGGACCAGGCAGAACTACAAAGGGATCTGGACAGGCTGCAAGCCTGGTCCAGGAATTGGCTCCTGGAGTTCAACCCCACAAAGTGCAAAGTCATGAATATTGGGGAAAGTAAAAGAAGACCGCAGACGGAGTACAATCTAGGGGCCAGAGACTACAAACCTCACCCAAGGAAAAAGATCTTGGGGTGAGTATAACACCAGGAACATCTCCTGAGGCGCACATCAACCAAATAACTGCTGCAGCATACGGGCGCCTAGCAAACCTAAGAACAGCATTTCGACATCTTAATAAGGAATCGTTCAAAACCCTGTACACTGTGTACGTTAGGCCCATACTGGAGTACACAGCACCAGTTTGGAACCCACACCTAGCCAAGCACATAAAGAAAATAAAGAAAGTGTTTGCAACACGTCTAGTCCCAGAGTTAAGGGGTATGTTCTACGAGGAGAGGTTAAGGGAAATCGACCTGACGACACTGGAGGACAGGAGAGATAGGGGGGACATGATAACGACATATAAAATACTGAGAGGAATGGACAAGGTGGACAGAGACAGAATGTTCCAGAGATGGGACACAGCAACAAGGGGACACAGTTGGAAGTTGAAGACTCAGTTGAATCACAGGGATGTTAGGAAGTATTTCTTCAGTCACAGAGTGGTCGGGAAGTGGAATAGCTTGGGAAGTGATGTAGTGGAGGCAGGATCCATTCATAGCTTTAAGAAGAGGTATGACAAGGCTCATGGCGAAGGGAGAGAGACCCAGTAGCGGCCAGTGAAGAGGCGGGGCCAGGAGCTATGAATCGACCCCTGCAACCCCAACTAGGTGAGTACAACTAGGGGAGTACACACACACACACACAAACACACATACTCCCACAATAAAGCATCATGGAATCATCAAAGAATGGTTTGGTTGTGAATTAAACATGGGCTTTTGGGACTGGAATTTGACAGTGAAAATAAATTTTGGCATGTAGCAATGTTGTTGCTACTGCTGTTGTGTGTGCAGATCCCTAGAGATGCAAAGGAGAAAGGAAGAGGGGAAGGAGGATGAGGAGGGAAGAAATGCGACAGAGGAAGAGACAAATAAATAGTGTGTATAAGAGAGGACAAGGTGAGTAAAGAGACACTATACACAAACAGACAATCATCCTTCACATACTTTCTCGATGTCTGGATGTGACATATCATTACACACACACACACACACACACACACACACACACACACACACACACACACACACAATTCCAATTTTTAAAAAGGGAGACAGAAACCTAGCACTAAACTACAGACCAGTGTCACTGACATGTATTGTATGCAAGGTCATGGAGAAGATAGTCAGGAGAAGAGTGGTGGAGCACCTAGAAAGGAATGAGCTTATCAACGACGGCCAACACGGTTTCAAGGACGGGAAATCCTGTGTCACAAACCTACTGCAGTTCTATGACAGGGTGACAGCAGTGAGACAAGAGAGAGAGGGTTGGGTAGATTGCATATTCTTGGATTGTAAGAAGGCGTTTGACACAGTCCCACACAAGAGATTAGTGCAGAAGCTGGAGGACCAGGCAGGGGTAACAGGGAAATCACTACAATGGATCAGGGAATACCTGTCAGGAAGACAGCAGCGAGTCATGTTCCGTGGCGAGGTGTCAGAGTGAGCGCCGGTGACGAGTTGGGTTCCACAGAGGTCAGTCCTAGGACCGGTGCTGTTTCTGGTATTTGTGAACGACATGACGGAAGGAATAGACTCCGAAGTGTCCCTGTTTGCAGATGATGTGAAGTTTATGAGAAGAATTCAATCGGACGAGGACCAGGCAGAACTACAAAGGGATCTGGACAGGCTGCAAGCCTGGTCCAGCAATTGGCTCCTGGAGTTCAACCCCACCAAGTGCAAAGTCATGAAGATTGGGGGAGGGCAAAGAAGACCGCAGACAGAGTACAGTCTAGGGGGCCAGAGACTACAAACCTCAATCAAGGAAAAAGATCTTGGGGTGAGTATAACACCAGGCACATCTCCTGAGGCGCACATCAACCAAATAACTGCTGCAGCATACGGGCGCCTTTCAAACCTAAGAACAGCATTCCGACATCTCAATAAAGAATCGTTCAGGACCTTGTACACTGTGTACGTTAGGCCCATACTGGAGTATGCAGCACCAGTTTGGAACCCACATCTAGCCAAGCACGTAAAGAAGCTAGAGAAAGTGCAAAGGTTTGCAACAAGACTAGTCCCGGAGCTAAGGGGTATGTCCTACGAGGAGAGGTTAAGGGAAATCGACCTGACGACACTGGAGGACAGGAGAGATAGGGGGGACATGATAACGACATATAAAATACTGAGAGGAATTGACAAGGTTGACAGATACAGAATGTTCCAGAGATGGGACACAGCAACAAGGGGACACAGTTGGAAGTTGAAGACTCAGATGAATCACAGGGATGTTAGGAAGTATTTCTTCAGTCACAGAGTGGTCGGGAAGTGGAATAGCTTGGGAAGCGATGTAGTGGAGGCAGGTTCCATATAAAGCTTTAAGAAGAGGTATGATAAAGCTCATGGCGCAGGGAGAGTGACCCAGTAGGGGCCAGGAGCTATGTATCGACCCCTGCAACCACAACTAGGTGAGTACAACTAGGTGAGTACACACACACACACACACACACACAGGATATTATACAAAGAAGATGAGTGGGGAGGTAAACAAGTGGGTGATGGTTAGATATGGTGTATAGCAGTGATATGTGTGGGTGTCCACGCCACCCGTACTTGTTGTTGCACTTCCCATGTATGATGTGTTTGGTAAGTGGTTTGGCAATACTGAGTGTCCTCTGATTCTTCACTATAGCTTTATAGAGCAGAATCGACGGCCAGAGAGTGTTGCCAAGTCAGTTGCTAAGCTCATATACGGGTATGTCCGACACCCAGGTGAAAAGTCCTGACCCTGACTCCTATGTAATATTTTTGTGCATTGTTCTTTGCATGACTTGACAAAGCTCTAGACGGAGCTAACTAAAAGTTGTCTATAATATTGATTTGCTGTGCATCGAGTCTGTTTCCAGCAGACTTGTAGGAAACGTGTCATCTAGCTGGCAGACGAAACATCACCAACATTGAATATTAAAATGGTATAAAATACTGACAGGTAGTTAGGTAAGACACATCTGCTACAGTTAGGTATCCTTATTTTGAAACGTTTCGCCTACACAGTAGGCTTCTTCAGTCGAGTATAGAAAAGTTGGTAGAAGCAGAAGAGATGTTTCTACCAACTTTTCTTCTACTCGACTGAAGAAGCCTACTCTGTAGGCGAAACGTTTCGACATAAAGACACCTAACTGTTGCATATGTGTCTTACCTAATCACCAACATTGTCCTGCTCCTGTAACTACAAAAAAAAGGTAATAACAGAAAAGGTAAACACTGGAAAAGAGACGACGCAAGAAAGGAGTGCACAAGGGAAGTGGTGACAGGGGACAAGACAATCTGGATGGACAGACAAATTGAGGATAGGAGGAGATCATGGATGATTTACAGCCTCCTGGAGGCTCCAGGAGACCCATCACAGGATGGAGGAGAGGGTGTGGACCAATAAAAAAACAAAACAATGCGAGGAGTCGCGGAAAACACAGTAAGAAACGAAAGAAAATAAGATTTGTGACAAATGTCCTGAGGATTGGCAGGTACTTCGCGAAAAACGTGGTGCGTGTCAACACCGACGGGAATTTCAAAGCTTTGTTCTTTAAATTTATAACAGAAGACGGAACACCACAAGCATAAGCTCTAGAAATAAGTTTTAAAACGTCTCTCTCTCTCTCTCTCTCTCTCTCTCTCTCTCTCTCTCTGT
Organism: Cherax destructor; assembly: GCA_009830355.1. NCBI lineage: Eukaryota > Metazoa > Arthropoda > Malacostraca > Decapoda > Parastacidae > Cherax > Cherax destructor. Next base: position 22,577 of record WNWK01009817.1, read on the forward strand.
TATACAGGGTTCTACAAGTTAAGAGCTGTTACTTAAATCATCTCTCTCTGTCTCTGTCTGTGCGTCTCTCTTTTCTCTCTCTCTCTCTCTCTCTCTCTCTCTCTCTCTCTCTCTCTCTCTCTCTCTCTCTCTCTCTCTCTCAAACAACTTTTTACCTGTACCCTCCCACTCTCAAATCGTAGTGCCACTCTGGCTATCATTAACGCTGGGTAATTCTGCCTGAATATTAGCTGGAGTATTGGTCTGCATCATTGGGTTTTCAAGCAGAGCGATGATCAAGGCAAATACTTCATCTTGTGTGCTCTGAAAGCAGCCAATAATGGAGACAAGCACTCAGTCCTGTAGGCTATTTTGCTTGCTCTTGAAGGCAAGAAGAGTAGAGCGAGGCTAACTTATTTTTAAATGATGAAGAAAGATATTGTGTTTTTCTAGGGTATTTCTAATTCTTTTATGTTCAGAGTAAATGTTTTTTTTTCTTCTGAAGGTATATACATAAACGTTCCAACACACACGCGCGCGCGCGCGCGCGCCTCAGTAAGGAGTCATTCCGGACCCTGTACACCGTGTACGTCAGGCTCATACTGGAGTATGCAGCATCAGTTTGGAACCCACACCTGGTCAAGCACATCAGGAAACTAGAGAAAGTGCAAAGGTTTGCAACGAGACTAGTCCCGGAGCTAAGGGACATGTCCTACGAGGAGAGATTAAGAGAACTCGACCTGACGACACTGAGGACTGGAGGGACAGGGAAAGGGACATGATAACGACATAAATCGACAACGTGGACAGAGACAGGATGTTCCAGAGATGGGACACAGCAACAATTGGAAGTTGAAGACTCAGATGAATCACAGGAACGTTAGGAAGTATTTTTTCAGCCATAGAGTTGTTAGGAAGTGGAATAGTCTGGAAAGTGAGGTAGTGGAGGCAGGTACCATATATAGCTTTAACAGCTTTAAGAGGTATGATAAAGCTCATGGAGCAGGGAGAGAGTGGACCTAGTGGCGATCAGTGAAGAGGCAGGGCCAGGAAGTATGACTCGAACCTTGCAATCACAATTAGGTGAGTACAATTAAGTGCGAACACACACGCACGCATGCACGCACACACGCACACACGCACAAACACACACGCACACACACACATATACACACATACACACACACACACACACAGATATGATAAAGCTTATGGCTCAGGGAGAGTGACCCAGTAGCGGCCAGTGAAGAGGCGGGACCAGGAGCTATGACTCGACCCCTGCAACCACAACTAGGTGAGTACACACACACACAAAACAGGCCTAGTGTCTAATCGACATGTGCCCAGGACAAAATGGTAACTAACACACACAGGAGTGCACTGCTCTTCAAAAATCATTGGGATTTTGAGGAACTGGAGAGGACAGAGGAGAAGCAAGAGACTACATAATAGGAACTGTTCAGTCTGGAGGTCCCAAGGTGGTAGTGAAATTGCAGTGATGTATAACCCACCACAGAACAGTAGGAGGCTAAGGCAAGAATATGATGAGAGTAACAGAGCGATGGTTGACACTGGCTGAAGTGGCCAGAAGAGCTCATGTGAGCAGGGTGACTTCAATCACAAGGAAATTGATGGGAGAATCTATAGCCACATGGGGGCCCAGAAACGTGGAGGGCTAAGATGATGGAGGTGGTACTGGAAACCCTCATGTGCCAACTCGTAAGGGACACTACCAGAGAGAGAGGAGAGGACGAACCAGCAAGACTGGACCTAGTATTCACCTTGAGTAGTGCAGATATTGAGGGCATCATATATGAAAGACCCCTCGAGACCAGTGATCACGTGGTTCTGAGCTTCGAATACATAGTAGAGTTACAAGTGGAGAGGGAAGCAGGATGGGCAGGACAAATGAAGCCAAACTACAAGAGAGGTGACTACACAGGCATGAAGAATTTCCTGCACGAGGTTCAATGGGACAGAAAACTAGCAGGGACGTCAGTAAATGAGATGATAAAATATGTGACAACAATATGCAAGGAAACTGAGGAGAGGTTTGTACCCAAGGGTAACAAATGACGAGAATACCAGGAGCCGTTGATTCACCCAAAGGTGTAGAGAGGCCAAAACCATGTGTACTAGAGAATGAAAGAGGTACAAAAGGCAAAGAACGCAAGAAAATAAAGAGAGCAGTCGTAGAGCCAGTAATGAATATGCACAGGTAAGAAGGGAAGTCCAACGACAATACAAAAATGACATAGCAGTGAAAGCCAAATCTGACCCGAATCTGTTCTACAGCCACATCGGGAGGAAAACAACAGACAAGGACCAGGTAATCAGGCTGAGGAAGGAAGGAGGGAAAATCACAAGAAACGACCGCGAAGTATGTGAGGAGCTCAACATGAGATTCAAAGAAGTGTTCACAGAGGAGACAGAAGGACTCCAGAAAAATGGAGAGGTGGGGTATACCATCAAGTGTTGGACACAATACATACAACCGAGGAAGATATCTCAAAGGCGATGGGGCGGGATAACATCTCTCCATGGGTTCTGAGAGAGGGAGCAGAGGAGCTATGTGTACCACTAACAACAATCTTCAACACATCTATTGAAACATGGAAAGTCATTGGGAAGATTATCAGGAGAAGAGTGGGGAGCACCTAGAAAGGAATGAACTTATCAACGACAACCAGCACGGATTCAGGGACGGGAAATCCTGTGTCACAAACCAACTGGAGTTCTAGAATAGGGTGACAATAGTAAGACAAGCGAGAGAGGGGTGGGTAGATTGCGTTTTCTTGGACTGTAAGAAGGGTTGTGACACAGTTCCACACAAGAGATTAGTATATAAGCTGGAGGACCAGGCAGGTATAACAGGAAAGGTGCTACAATGGATCAGTGAATGCCTGTCGGGAAGACATCAGCGAGTCATGGTACGTGGTGAGGTGTCAGAGTGGGCGCCTGTGACGAGTGGGGTTCCACATGGGTCAGTCCTAGGACCAGTGCTGTTTCTGGTATAGGTGAATGACATGACGGAAGGAACAGACTCAGAAGTGTCCCTGTTAATGAGAAGTTAATGAGAATTCAATCGGACGAGGACCAGGCTGCAAGCCTGGTCCAGAATATGGCTCCTGGAGTTCAACCCCCACCAAGTGCAAATTCATGAAGATTGGGGAAGGACAAAGAAGACCGCAGACGGAGTAGTTTAGGAGCCAGAGACTACAAACCTCACTCAAGGAAAAGGAACTTGGGGTGAGTACAACACCGGGCACATCTCCTGAGGCGCACATCAACCAAATAACTGCTGCAGCATATGGGCGCCTAGCAAACCTAAGAATAGCATTCTGACATCTCAATAAAGAATCGTTCAGGACCCTGTACACTGTGTACGTTAGGCCCATATTAGAGTATGCATCACCAGTTTGGAACCCACACCTAGCCAAGCATGTAAGGAAATTAGAGAAAGTGCAAAGGTTTGCAACAAGATTAGTCCCGGAGCTAAGGGGAATGTCCTACGAAGAATGGTTAAGGGAAATCTACCTGACGGCACTGGAGGACAGGAGAGATAGGGAGGATGTGATAACGACATATAAAATACTGAGAGGAATCGACAAGGTGGACAGAGACAGGATGTTCCAGAGATGGGACACAGCAACAAGGGGACACAGTTGGAAGTTGAAGACTCAGATTAATCACAGGGATGTTAGGAAGTATTTCTTCAGTCACAGAGATGTGACTGGGAAGTGATGTAGTGGAGGCAGGATCCATACATAGCTTTAAGAAGAGGTATGATAAATCTCATGGAGCAGAAAGTGGCCTAGTAGCGACGAGTGAAGAGGCGGGGCCAGGAGCTGTAAATCGACCTCTGCACTGCAACTAGGTGAGTGCACGCTGCAAGCCTGGTCCAGCAACTGGTTCCTCGAATTTAACCCTGCCAAATGCAAAAGTCATAAAGATCGGGGAAGGGCAAAGAAGAGTATAGGCTAGGTGGCCAAAGATTGTAAACCTCATTCAAGGAAAAGGATCTTGGGGTGAGTATAATACCGAGCATATCTCCTGAGCCGCACATCAGCCAGATAACTGCTGCAGCATATGTGCGTCTGGTAAACCTAAGAAAAGCGTTCCGATGCCTCAGTAAGGAATCGTTCAAGACACTGTACACCATGTACGTCAGGCCCATACTGGAGTATGCAGCACCAGTTTGGAACCCACACCTGGTCAAGCACGTCAAGAAATTAGAGAAAGTGCAAAGATTTGCAACAAGACTAGTCCCAGAGCTAAGGGAAATGTCCTACGAAGAAAGGTTAAGGGAAATCGGCCAGACGACACTGAACGACACGAGGGTTAGGGGAGACATGAAAACGACATATAAAGTGCTGCGAGGAATTGACAAGGTGGACAAAGACAGTATATTTCATAGATGGGACATAGAAACAAGGGGTCACAATTGCAAGTTGAAGACTCAGATGAGTCAGAGAGATGTTAGGAAACATTTCTTTAGCCATAGAGTTGTCAGGAAATGGAATAGTCTGGAAAGTGACGTAGTGAAGGCAGGAACCATACATAGTTTTAAGACGAGGTTTGATAAAGCTCATGGAGCTGGGATTGAGAGGACCTAGAAAAGGTGGGGCCAGGAGCTATGAATCGACCCCTGCAACAACAAATAGGTGAGTACACACACACACACACACACACACACACACACACACACACACACACACAAGAAAGCCCTAAACTACATATTATTATCCCTGACATATCTGCCAGGTAAACTGATGGACCAGACAATAAGAAAAAAATTAGTAAAACCGCCAGAGGAGAAAGAAAAACTTTTATGAAACATCAGCGTGAACTTCATGGTGGCAGATTCTGCCATATGAGTCTATTCCATTTTCAAGATGAGTTGATGGTAATCTGGCAGGTTGGGGAAGCTTTGGTTGACTGCATTTTCATAGATTGCCAAAACATCTTTGAAAATGTTCGTCACGTGAAAATTATCTGACAGAATGAGAGAAAATTGGTAGGATGAGAGAGAAATTCCCTCAGTGGATAAAAGAAATATCCCGAGAAACAGAAACCCGTACAATTGGAGTGAAAGCCTCAACCCTAGCTGGGTCTTTCATCATCAGCAAAAAAGTCAGGTAGTTAGGCTTCATACGAGGAAGAGGATGGTAACTCATTTTCCTTGACTCAAGAACCCTTCCTCAGCATCAAGAATAAAAGTGAAATAAGTGTCTTAGAGGTGGAGATGAGCAGCAAATAATCTCTCGCAAGATTCCGTGTTCAGACTTGAACGGAAAGGGAACTAGGAGGCAGTCAGAAGTGATCCAAGGAAGAGGAGGATAACCCTAATTTCATTCAACTTCGTCAACGGTCAGCTGCTGACGCAAGCCTGAGGAGGAGGATATAAGCAGGTGAATACTGAGAGCCTCGGACACGTAGCACCTTCAGTCCTACAGGTAGCTGCTGTCAGTCATTCCTGATAAGCAGTACTTGGCTTAAGATGACAGGTGAAGAGAGCGTCTGCCAACCTTAGCACAAGGGGTATCTGGCTAACACCTTGAAAGAGGTCTCACTCATAGGCTGATCTTCCTCTTGATGGTGCACTTAGTAGGTCAGTTGTCCTGCTCTTAAAGACTTGTCCACGTCTTCAGTAATCAGTTCCCTTATCTGTCGTGTCGTCTTTCTAATGTGTTAAGACTTGCTTCTCGTACATGATTATTGATACAATGTATACTACTTTAGGCAGTCACGGATTGAATCCTTGAGCTTAAAAATTCTTCGCAATGTAAGGCTGGTCTTAAGTATGGATAAAATTCTCTGAATAATTTAAGTTATTTCTGATGTTACACTTGTTTTTTCTACGGTAATAATAGGAGTTTGGACGGGTGCTAAAAGATTGTTTGTTTACCTATGCATTTTCGAAATTACGTGTAAAACGATTCGAAAACATATCTAGGAATTTATAATTATTCATGCTGAATGTTGGTTTAAGTCTAACATTTCTGGTAAGGTCTGGTTGCTACGGTTGTTATTAAATTACGCTTAAAATGAATTGGTACATTTGAAGAGAATTTAGGCATTAACCTGGTGATTGTAGGCTTTCTTTAAAGCGATGTAGTGAATGCATTCTCAATTCTTTCAATTAACATATCCACAAAAAATGTAACTTGCAATACTCTTCTATTTCATAAGTTAATTTTACATTATGACAATTATTTCTTAAACTTTCAAGTCACCTGAACCTGTCCAATTAATGACAGAGGATACAGTAGCTAAACTACTGTTCCAGGAGAAAGAAAAGATTAAGCACAGATGCCTGGAACCGTTCATAATAAAACTTACAAACATCACACAAAACAGTGGAATTTGACGTTAGCAAACCTTATACTGCACATTGATTTAGAACAAAAGCAATCTAACGTGGGCCGGTAGGCCTCCTGCAGCACCTCAGACCTAGACCTTGACGCATCTCACGCCTACGCTACTTAAGTTAGTATCTCATAATACATCGTCTACTTGGAGACCCCACCCGAGGGTGAAACGTTGTACTAACAAAGGCTTCATTACAAATAATGTAAATAAATCACAGAACGGGTTGTGCTTAAACCCGTGGATGGAGAGTCCTAAAACTCTCTGGCCAGAGTGCTACAGTTAATGCCTTATCATCAAGGGAAGAGTAGCGCCAGTTCCTGCTTCAAGAGGCACCTCTTGAACCAGAAACTGGCGCAAGATATCTCTCTCTCTAAGGGTCGGGAACTGGGAAGAGACCATTAACACCATATCAGTAAGGATGGACTAAACCAGAGAACCTTCACGACACACATAAGTACGATAAAACACCTAAATCACTGGGAACGGTTGAAGTTCGTCGACTTGTATTCCCTGGAACGCAGGCGGGAGAGATACATGATTATGTACACTTGGAAAATCCTAGAGGGAATAGTACCAAATTTACACACGAAAATCACTCCCTACAAAAGCAAAAGACTCGGCACGCGATGCGACATTCCCCCCCCCTCCCCAATGAAAAGCAAGTGTGCCACTATCACGATAATAGACGACACAGTAAGTGTCAGGGGCCCAAGACTGTTCAACTGCCTCCCAGCATATTTAAGGGGGATTATCAATAGACCCCTGGCTGTCTTCAAGAAGGGGGTGGGCAAGCACCTAAAGTCAGTACCTGATCAGCCGGGCTGTGGTTCTTACGTCGGGTTACGTGCAGCCAACAGTAGCATCCTGGTTGATCAGGCCCTGATCCACTATGAGGCCTGATCACAGACAGGGCCAAGGGGGTGTTGACCCCCGAAACCCTCTCCCCTATACTCCAGGTAAACCAGGAATAAACATCACTCCTAACTTATCTCTCGAGACATATATAAACGTATTAACATTAATGGTGTACACAAAATTGGCAGCTATAGTATCAGTTTACCGGAGCATCAATAAGAATAATTCAGAAAAGCGTAACACATATGGCAGAGAGTTTCTCGAGTATGCGGCACCAGCAAGGATCCCTTAACTCGTCAACCACACAGAGAAAACGAAGAAGTTTGACAGCAGACTCGTCCAGAAGTTGAAACACAGGAGCAGGAGGGAAGTTAATGAAACTAAATAATCGAGTTTTAATGAACCAAAGAAAGACTAGGTAAATTTACTTTATTCGGAGGGATAAAGAGAGAGAGCGAGAGAAAAAGGGAGAGAGACAGACAGACAGATAGACAGATAGAAAGACAGACAGACAGACAAACAGATAGACGGAAAGAGACAGAGACACAGATATGATAAAATGTTTAAGAGATTAGAAATTTAATACGGCAGTCGATGGAAGGCTGAGAGGTAGGGCCCAGTGAGAGGTAGGGCCCAGTGAGAGGTAGGGCCCAGTGAGAGGTAGGGCCCAGTGTTGAAACTCATTGACACAGCTAAGCACATCAAAAGCTTGAAAAGTTTCAATGGTTTACCAGCAGACACTGGAGACACGATACTCTGAGAGGAGAACGTGGAGACTCATGCAACTTGAATACCCAGCTGAGTCAAAGAGGCACATAAAAAAGTGCCTTTGACAGTACGTGTAGTGAAGAAGTGAAGTGAGCATCCATGAGTGCTGCTCGCTCATGCTATTCATGGATTCCAGTGGAGGTATGATAGAACCAAAGGGGAAGGCTTGGAATCTAATATACCAGTCGAGTGAATGTTAAAAGGCATAGCCCAGGAGCTGTTGCTCGGCCTCCTGGAAACACACCTTTGTGAGTTAAGGTACACACACACACAACACACACACACACACACACACACACACACACACACACACACACACACACACACAAACACATCTCCTGAGGCACACATCAATCAGATAACTGCTGCAGCATACGGGCGGCTGGCAAACCTAAGAATAGCGTTCCAATACCTCACTAAGGAATCATTCAAGACTCTGTATACCATATACGTCAGGCCCATACTGGAGTATGCAGCACCAGCTTGGAACCCACACCTGGTCAAGCACGTCAAGAAATTAGAGAAAGTGCAAAGGTTTGCAACAAGACTAGTCCCAGAGCTAAGGGGATTGTCCTACGAAGAAAGATTAAGGGAAATCGGCCTGACGACACTAGAGGACAGGAGGGTTAGGGGAGACATGATAACGATATATAAAATACTGCGAGGAATAGATAAGGTGGACAGAGACAAGATGTTCCAGAGAGGGGACACAGAAACAAGGGGTCACAATTGGAAGTTGAAGACTCCTATGAGTCAAAGGGATGTTAGGAAGTATGTCTTCAGTCATAGAGTTGTCAGGAAGTGGAATAGCTTAGAAAGCGACATAGTGGAGGCAGGAACCATACATAGTTTTAAGACTAGGTTTGATAAAGCTCATGGAGTAGGGAGAGAGAGGACCTAGTAGCAATCAGTGAAGAGGCGGGGCCAGGAGCTATGACTCGACCCCTGCAACCACAAATAGGTGAGTACAAATAGGTGAGTACACACACACACACAACTAACACACACACTCACACACACTCTCACACACACACACACACATACACACACACACATCATACCTCAAGACACTGTACACCGTGTACGTCAGGCCCATACTAGAATATGCAGCACCAGTCTGGAACCCACACCTGGTCAAGCACGTAAGGAAACTAGAGAAAGTGCAAAGGTTTGCGACAAGGTTAGTTCCACAACTCAGGGGTCTGTCTTATGAAGAAAGGTTGAGGGAAATAGGACTAACAACACTGGAGGAAAGAAGGGTCAGAGGAGACATGATAACGACATACAAAATACTGCGGGGAATTGACAAGGTAGATAGTGACAGGTTGTTTCAGAGAGGGAACACAGAAACAAGGGGACACAACTGGAAGCTGAAGACTCAGATGAGTCAAAGGGATGTCAGGAAACATTTCTTCAGCCACAGAGTAGTCAGGAAGTGGAATGGACTAGAGAAAGATATAGTGGAGGCAGGAACCATACATAGTTTTAAGACAAGGTATGATAAAGCTCATGGAGCAGGGAGAGCAGAGACCCAGTAGCAGACAGCGAAGAGGCGGGGCCAGGAGCTGAGACTCGACCCCTGCAACCACAATTAGGTGAGTACAATTAGGTGAGTACACACACACACACACACACACACACACACACACACACACACATACACACACACACATACACACACACACACACACACACACACACACACACACACACACTATTACGACAAACATATCGCCAGGAAGATTGAGGAGGATGTGAATCACATTAGCTAAGCGGAGGATGTGAATCACATTAGCTAAGCGGAGGATGTGAATCACATTAGCTAAGCGGAGGATGTGAATCACATTAGCTAAGCGGAGGATGTGAATCACATTAGCTAAGCGGAGGATGCAAAGTTAGCAAAATTTAAAATTGCCTTCAAAAATCACAAGGGATCAAGTTTCCTTCATTGGTATCAGTCCACTTCCCTTGAAAGATCAAGATCACTTCATTATCATCAAGGCACTACTCTAGAAGAGATCAAGAGTCCAACAAACAAGCAATGCATGTTTTGTTTTTTGCAAATATACAGGGTCTTAAACCGTTCACCAGCAACAAAATACCTTCTTCCAGTGGACTACACACAGGAAAAAATGCAATGTTTGTAGTATTCACAGAAACCCCCACAACAAACCACTTTGATAACGACAGAAAATACAAGCAACAAAGGAAGAGGGTTAGTCTGTATGTCACAAAGTCGCTCATTTGCACAAAGTTACTATACACCATAAATGATGTAATTAAAGCTTTAGCAGTAAATATTGAGAACCAAAATCTACTCATTGTACTTGTATATAAGTCGCCAGATGCAACGTCCCCAACAATTCAAGGAACAGCTATTGAAAATTGGATACTGTTTTGCAAATCTTTCAACCCCAGTTCCAAATATCTTGTTGTTTAGTGGTTTCAACTTAAGACATTTAAAATGGAAGAACGTAGCAAATAGTGTCAGATAATTCCAGACGAACATTCTCGCCCAATGAGCTCTTGAACCTATGCAATAAATTTGTTTTAAGCAAGCAAGTAGTGGAGCCAACAAGACTGGAAAATACAATTGACCTTATTTTCACAAAAAATGATGATCTGGTATGATATATAACTGTATCGAAAACAGTTAATTCAGATCGCTATCTAATCGAAGTTCAGGTTTGAATGTACATGGATCGTGACCGACAAAATGAGGGTGTTTTCACCAAATTCAACTTTAACAACAAGACCATCATCTGGGATGAAATAAATCGTTTTCTTAACGAAATATGCTGAGACGATATCTTAAACATGGATCAGAACCAGTGTCTAGACAGGATTACTTGTAAGACTAAACGTTTTCACAAGGCACAGTCCTCCAAGGTAAAAGAGAAGATGTAAACTGGAAAGAGAGAGATGCTTCCTCTTCAAGAAAAGGTGAAGAATCACAGAGCTCCTCGACTGAAAAAAAAAAATAGAAAATACTGAACTCAAGTTGAATGAAACATACAGAATCCAAGAGAGAAGAGTAAGCTAAAAGTAATTAATGAATTGAAAGAAATACAAAATATTTCTTAGTCCGATGACAGCACTGAAATGAGTGAAATTTTGAAGTCTCAATATGACTGTATTTATTGAACCTTTAATCAGACTAAAGGTCGATAATCTGAACGAATTCTTTATAAACCAGACTCAAAACCCTGACAATTTAACCTAAATTTCTGACATAACCTTAAAACTCTGAGAAAGCCATTGATACCATGCCATGCACTCTGCCCCAAGCCATGATTCGTGGAACTCTGTGTTCATCAAGAACTACAAGAAACTCCTATCACTTGCCTTATTTATGCTATGGAGAGGGAGCCAAGACACGGGGGTTATCCCACAGTCGTTAAAAACAAAGGATATAGTCCCACTGCACAAAGGTAGCAGCAAAAAATTAAAGACCGATTGTAGTAACGTCCCACATTATAAAAATCTTTGAAAGGGTTATAAGAAGACAGATCACCAAGTACTTGGATTCACAACAAATGCATAACCCAGGACAACATGGGTTTAGAGCAGGTCGCTCCTGCCTCTCGCTGCTACTGGACAACTACATGGTCTTGGATGCCCTGGAGGACGAACAGAATGCAAATCTAGTAAACACAGATTTTGCAAAATATTTTGAGAGGTGCTCTCTTGGTATAAGAACGCAAAAAAGTACGCGCAAAAGGAATAACTATAAAAATGGGCGAGTGGATTTTTAACATTCTCACCAATGGAATACAAAAAGCAAGAGTAATAGTGTTAAGTCATAGGCTGCCACAGTAAAAAGCACTGTTCGCCAAAACACAGTACTTGCCCCCGTTTGTTCCTTATCCTCATATCTGTCACAGAAAAAGATGTAAATCATAGCACCGTATCATCCTCTCCAGACGACGCTAGAAGCTGGACGAGTGTATTCATTGAGAACACTAAATCTGTTGGTGGATATAAACCGAGTCTTCCAGTGGGTCGCACAAAACAATATGATGTTCAATGAGGGGAAAATTTTCAGTTATTTCATATGGAAAACTTGAAGAAATAATAAGTAAAACTGAGTATAAAACAAATTTAAACAACACCATAGAGCTAAAAACTCATTTGAACCTTTGATATACCTTTGAAGAGTTTCGAGAGTTTCTCAACTCTCTGAGCCCGGCCATGGGCCAGGCTCGTCTGGTGCTTGCCTGGTCAACCAGGCTGTTGCTGCTGGAGGCCCGCTGCCCCACATATCTGTCACAGCCTGGTTGATCTGGCCCCTGGTGAAGATACTTGTCCAGTTTCCTCTTGAAGGCTTCTACACTTGTTCCAGCCGTGTTTTTGATATCTTCTGGTAAGATGTTGAATAGTCTGGGACCCCGGATGTTAATACAGTGTTCCCTTATTATCCCCACCGCACCCCTGCTCCTCACTGGGTTTA
>WNWK01009817.1:42500-74178 GCA_009830355.1 Cherax destructor
TATTATTATTATTATTATTATTATTATTATTATTATTATTATTATTATTATTATTATTATTATTATTATTATTATTATTATTATTATTATTATTATTATTATTATTATTATTATTATTATTATTATTATTATTATTATTATTATTATTATTATTATTATTATTATTATTGTTGTTGTTATTATTATCATTATTATTATTATTATTATTATTATTATTATTATTATTATTATTATTATTATTATTATTATTAATATTATTATTACTATTATTATTATTATTATTATTATTATTATTATTATTATTATTATTATTATTATTATTATTATTATTATTATTATTAATATTTTTATTATTATTCTATTTGAATGATTGCCAGTATATAAATAAAAGTACATACAAAATACACGGAGTACACGAATAAAGAAGACGATACGAAGAGAGTACGAAAATAAACCAGACTTCTCCAAGCTCACTTTGTTTGTACTCCTTTTGCCCCCTTCCCCTCGCTGCCCTTGTTCCTCCCTCACGCCCCTATCACGCCCACTCCTGAACCTCCCCCCTCCCCTCCCTGATTACCCTGCCTCGTAGAAGGTGACCTGACTTAAGTTTCTGTAACCCCGTCTGGCACTAGTGTTGACACAGAGCTCCCGCATCCTTCATTCAGGAGGTGTTCCAAAGAAACACCGGAACGCTTTCATCCCACAGTGTTCCAGCGTCAGTTCTGACGTCTGACTCTCTAAGAGAGGATAAACCCGCAAGGGTCATGACAACGCTCAAAAATGGTAGGTAATCAAGATTCATCTGAGGAAGCGGAGGGTAGATGCAATTTTCTCGATCGAGCAACTCTTCAATAATAATAATAAAATTAATGAAGTTTAAAAAACTTTATTATTAATTTTATTATTACTATTTTTATTATTGGGGAAGAGTTCTTGATCCAAAAAATTGGTAGATAAAAGACTGTTGGTAGATAAAATACTGTTGGTAGATAAAAGACTGTATTGGTAGATAAAAGACTGTTGGGTAGACTTCAGGATGTACATGTTTATAGAGGGGCCACAGATATATCAGATCACTTTTTAGCTGTAGCTACAGAGAGAGAGTAAAAGGTAGATGGGATACAAGGAAAATGGAAGTAGCAAATAAGAGAGAGGTGAAGGTTTATAAACTAAAGGAGGAGGCAGTTAGGGTAAGATATAAACAACTATTGGAGGATAGATGGGCTAGTAAGAGTGTAGACAATGGGGTAGAAGATGTATGTGATAGGTTTAAGAATGTAGTGTTAGAGTGTTGAGAAGAAGTTTGTGGTTACAGGAAAGTGGGTGCGGGAGGGAAGAAGAGCGATTGGTGGAATGATGTAAAGAGAGTAGTAAGGGAGAAAAAGTTAGCATATGAGAGATTTTTACAAAGTAGAAGTGATGCAAGGAGGGAAGAGTATATGGAGAGAAAAAGAGAGGTTAAGAAAGTGGTGAAGCAATGTAAAAAGAGAGAAAATGATAGAGTGGGTGAGATGTTATCAACAAATTTTGTTGAAAATAAGAAAAAGTTTTGGAGTGAGATTAATAAATTAAGTAGGCCTAGGGAACGAATGGATTTGTTAGTTAAAAATAAGAGAGGAGAGTTATTAAATGGAGAGTTGGAGGTATCGGGAAAATGGAGGGAATATTTTGAGGAATTGTTAAATGTTGATTAAGACAGGGAAGCTGTGATTTCGTGTATAGGGCAAGGAGTGAGGAAGAGCCAGTTATGAGTGTGGAGGAAGTTCGTGAGGCAGTGGGTAGAATGAAAGGGGGTAAAGCAGCTGAGATTGATGGGATAAAGAAAGAAATGTTAAAAACAAGTGGGGATATAGTTTTGGAGTGGTTAGTGCTTTTATTTAATAAATATATGGAAGAGGGTAAGGTACCTAGGGATTCGCAGAGAGCATGCATAGTTCCTTTGTATAAAGGTAAAGGGGACAAAAGAGAGTGTAAAAATTATAGGGAAATTAGTCTATTGAGTATACCTGGTAAAGTGCATGGTAGAGTTTTATTGAAAAAAATTAAGAGTAAGACGGAGAGTAGGATAGCAGATGAGACAAAGAGGCTTTAGGAAGGGTAGGGGGTGTGTAGACCAAGTGTTTACAGTGACGAATATAGATAAACAGTGTTTAGATAAGGGTAAAGAGGTTTTTGTGTTATTTATGGATTTGGAAAAGGCGAATGACAGGGTGGATAGGGGGCAATGTGGCAGATGTTGCAAATGTATGGAAAAGAAAGGTGAAAATTTTTACGAGGATAGTGAGGCTCAGGTTAGAGTGTGTAGGAGAGAGGAAGATTATTTCCCAGTAAAATTAGGCCTTAGACAAGGATGTGTGATATCACCATGGTTATTCAATATATTTATAGATGGGGTTGTAAGATGTTACAAAATGCGATATCTATAAAACAGACATCTCCAGAGAATACTACAAGGTTTTATAACAGTTTTTCAGAAAGTATTCTGGTTCAGTTATCCTTTAAAATTATGATAAATTTTGAATAATGCTTTAAGATTTCAACTGATAGGATTCAAACAAACGAAATAAAAATTATGATGTTTATTAACAAAGTTGTCTAGGTGGACAAAATTAAATGAATTTGATATAATTCAGAATATAAGCTCCTACACATCTCTTTTAGTGAAAAGTTAAATTGTACATACAGTAGTACAGTGCTGAAGGCACATTTCATATTAGTATGACTCTTAAGTACCGTCTGGTACGTTGTTATCAAGTATAGGAATAATACTAACATATACAAGAGTGTGTGTGAGAATGTGTGTGTGTGCTCAAAGTTGTTTGTTATGTCTCAATAAAACTCGACTCGACTTAAACAGTGACTGACAAAAAGTCCTCAAATAATCTATCTTCTTGACCAAGAAGGCAATCAAAACAGCTTGCTTGAACAATATGACGAAAGATTCACCAAACAACAATAATAATGTACAAAGCAGCAGCAGCACAGAGTCAGGAATAAGGAGACAAAATAACGACCCTAACTGGGAACCATCAGCAGATCCTCCATGAAAGTCATAAAACTCCCTAAATACTAAATCTACGTTCAGCATAACCGAATCCCCGACTACGACAGTGTAGATGCCACACAAAATAGGTCAGAAGCTTTAGCTTGGGCCCTGGGTTGACGTAGAGTGCCAGTACGACACAACCTCAGCAAAACGTCAAAAATAACCAAGTCTGAACAATACTCTGTGAATAAAGATACACAGAGTTACAAGATGTGTTTCCACTCACCAACGAAATCATACTCTACCAAAAACAGTCTAAATAACAAACAAACAAACAGACAGAGACGAGAGGAATGCTTCCATGACTAGGAGCTGATGGAGCCATGCTCCCCGGATCAAGAGCGGATAGAGAGAGCCATGCTCCCCGGATCAAGAGCGGATAGAGAGAGCCATGCTCCCCGGATCAAGAGCGGATAGAGAGAGCCATGCTCCCCGGATCAAGAGCGGATAGAGAGAGCCATGCTCCCCGGATCAAGAGCGGATAGAAGAGCCATGCTCCCGGATCAAGCGGATAGAAGAGATGCTCCCGGATCAAGAGGGGTAGAAGCATGCTCCCCGGATCAAGAGCGGATAGAGAGAGCCATGCTCCCCGGATCAAGAGCGGATAGAGAGAGCCATGCTCCCCGGATCAAGAGCGGATAGAGAGAGCCATGCTCCCCGGATCAGGAGCTGATGGAGAGAGCCATGCTCCCCGGATCAGGAGCTGATGGACCCATGCTCCCCGGATCAAGCGGATGAGAGAGATGCTCCCCGGATCAGAGCGGATGAGAGACCATGCTCCCGGATCAGAGCTGATGGAAGCCATGCTCCCGGATCAGAGCGGATGAGAGAGCCATGCTCCCCGGATCAGGAGCTGATGGAGAGAGCCATGCTCCCCGGATCAGGAGCTGATGGACCCATGCTCCCCGGATCAGAAGCTGATGGAGTAATGCTCCCCGGATCAAGAGCTGATGGAGCCATGCTCCACGGATCAAGAGCGGATGGAGAGAGCCATGCTCCCCGGATCAGGAGCTGATGGAGAGAGCCATGCTCCCCGGATCAGGAGCTGATGGAGCCATGCTCCCGGATCAGAGCGATGGAGCCATGCTCCCAGATCAGAGCGATGGAGCCATGCTCCCCGGATCAGGAGCTGATGGAGCCATGCTCCCCGGATCAGGAGCGGATGGAGAGAGCCATGCTCCCCGGATCAAGAGCTGATGGAGAGAGCCATGCTCCCCGGATCAAGAGCGATGGAAGAGCCATGCTCCCCGGATCAGGAGCGGATGGAGAGAGCCATGCTCCCGGATCAGAGCGATGGAGAAGCCATGCTCCCCGGATCAAAAGCGATGGAGAAGCCATGCTCCCGGATCAGGAGCGGATGGAAAGCCATGCTCCCGGATCAGAGCGGGTGGAGAGAGCCATGCTCCCGGATCAAGCGGATGGAAGAGCCATGCTCCCCGGATCAAGAGCGGATGGAGAGAGCCATGCTCCCCGGATCAAGAGCGGATGGAGAGAGCCATGCTCCCCGGATCAAGAGCGGATGGAGAGAGCCCTGCTCCCCGGATCAGGAGCGGATGGAGAGAGCCATGCTCCCCGGATCATTAGCTGATGGAGAGAGCCATGCTCCCCGGATCAAGAGCGGATGGAGAGAGCCATGCTCCCCGGATCAAGAGCGGATGGAGAGAGCCATGCTCCCCGGATCAGGAGCGGATGGAGAGAGCCATGCTCCCCGGATCAAGAGCGGATGGAGAGAGCCATGCTCCCTGAATCAGGAGCGGATAGAGAGAGCCATGCTCCCCGGATCAGGAGCTGATGGAGAGAGCCATGCTCCCCGGATCAGGAGCTGATGGAGAGAGCCATGCTCCCCGGATCAAGAGCGGATGGAGAGAGCCATGCTCACCGGATCAGGAGCTGATGGAGCCATGCTCCCGGATCAGGAGCGGATGGAGCCATGCTCCCCGGACCAAGAGCGGATGGAGAGAGCCATGCTCCCCGGACCAAGAGCAGATGGAGAGAGCCATGCTCCCCGGATCAGGAGCGGATGGAGAGAGCCATGCTCCCCGGATCAGGAGCAGATGGAGAGAGCCATGCTCCCCGGATCAGGAGCGGATGGAGAGAGCCATGCTCCCCGGATCAGGAGCGGATGGAAAGAGCCATGCTCCCCGGATCAGGAGCGGATGGAGAGAGCCATGCTCCTCGGATCAGGAGCGGATAGAGAGAGCCATGCTCCCCGGATCAGGAGCGGATGGAGAGAGCCATGCTCCCCGGACCAAGAGCAGGTGGAGAGAACAATATTTCTCGAGTGATGACCAGCTATCGAGAGAGAGAGATTTCTCGACTACAGGTCTCACATCAGGTGATATCACGTGATTACAGAGACGCTGGCAGGTAAACAAGCAAGCTGATAGTTAGCTAAGCAGTTTACCAATGCTGACAGCCAACCAGAACACTCGAACAGTGAACACAGTGGTGTCAGCAGATGGGTCTATGAAAGATGAGGTGAAAAAGGTGAGTGGTGCACTGAGGAGTTTGTGGAAACAAAGAACTTTATGCATGGAAGCAGAAGGGAATATATGAGAGTATAGTTACACCAAATCTCTTATATGGGTGTGAGTCATGGGTTGTGAATGTTGCAACAAGGAGAAGGCTGGAGGCAGTGGAGATGTCATGTCTGAGGGCAATGTGTGGTGTGAATATAATGCAGAGAATCCGTAGTTTGGAGATTAGGAGGAGGGGTGGGATTACCAAAACTAGTATCCAAAGGGCAGAGGAAGGGTTGAGGTGGTTCGGACATGTAGATAGGATGGAACAAAATAGAATGGCTTTGAGAGTGTATAAATCTGCAGTTAGGGAAGGCGTGGTAGGGGTCGGCCTAGGAAAGGTTGGTGGGAGTGTCGTGTCAGTATCATATGTACACTTGTGTAGTGTACCAGCATTCATCCTAGTTATACAGCTGGTCCCTTTGCGTGTGACGTCACGATACCCGCTGACGTCAGAGGCTCAGCGCATGTGCATAGCCTCGCATAGGCGTACCCTCTCACAAGTAACAGACCTACAAGCTGGACGGACGGTGGCTGGGCTCTCTCTTTCACATACTGTAAATATATCGTAACCATCCTACAAGGAGTGTCTTTGACAACCTATATATCTCTCCCAAGACCCACACGACAAGTGGTGACAGCGGTGTGCCGTAATTTTTATCGATTACGCTGTTATAGAGAGATAGACGACGACAAGCAAGCAAACAGCCTCCAAAAACCACGCTACCAGCTACCTACATCCACGCTACCAGCTACCTACATCCAAGAAGTCTACAATATCTACAGTATCTCCTGGTCAGCTAAGTGTTTCATATGTTAATTTGTTAAAACCTACGAGGGGTTGACCCGGGTTTTGCAAATTCTGAACGAGTAAGCCAGTTTCTGAGGGGAGAGTACCATATCCAGCCAGGAAGCCACCACCAGTTATGTCAGCCTAGGCTTAAGCCAGCTTCTACCTTGCTGTGCTAATTTGTTACAAGATTCCAAGCCAGCCAATCTGTGTGAAAATATTCTACTAAGCCAGCAAGCCACTCTGCTGTCTGAGAAGTAAGCCACGTGAGTCACGCATTTATACCGCCCTTGTACTCCAGTGTATTGCTGTTCTAAGTGACAATACCATCCCTGTGGTATCCTGTGTTATTCAAGCCACCCTGGGTTAAATTCAAGTGTGTTCATATAAACGGCGTAAGCCACAGGCACGCGGGAAGCGGTGTAGGCCTAGCCTACTCCACCCAGCAAGCATGTGTGAGCGTATTTGATAGGAGTGAATGGAGACAAAATGGTTTTCAGGACTTGACGTGCTGTTGGAGTGTGAGCAAGGTAACATTTATGAAGGGATTCAGGGAAACCGGCAGGCCGGACTTGAGTCCTGGAGATGGGAAGTACAGTGCCGGCACTCTGAAGGAGGGGTGTTAATGTTGCAGTTTTATAACTGTAGTGTAAGCACCCCTCTGGCAAGACAGTGATGGAGTGAATGATAATTTTTTTTTCGGGCCACCCTGCCTTGGTGGGAAACAGCTGATGTGTTAATAAATAATAATAATAATAATAATAATAATAATAATAATAATAATAATAATAATAATAAAATAATCAATATTTTACACAAAAGAGATAATAAGCTTCACAAGCGAGCGAGACCCTACAAGCCAGGCTCCACAAGCCAGGCTCCACAAGCCAGGCTCCACAATCCCGACAAACCAGACTCCACAAGCCAGGCTACACAATCCCGAGAAGTCAGGCTCCTCAAGCCAGCTTCACAAGCCAGGCTTCACAAGCCAGGCTACACAATCCTGACAAGCCAAGCTCCACAAGCCAGGCTCCACAATCCCGACAAGCCAGGCTCCAAAATCCCGACAAGCCAGGCTCCCCAAGTCAGGGCTCACATTCTCAACAAGCCAGGCTTCACAAGCCAGGCTACACAATCTCGAAAAGCCAGAGTCTACAAGCCAAGCTATACAATCCCGAGAAGCCACGCTCCCAAAGCCAGGTTACACAATCCTGACAAGCCAGGCTCCACAAGCCAGGCTGCACAATCTCGATAAGCCAGGCTCCACAACCTAGGCTATATAATCCTGACAAGCCAGGCTCCACAAGCCAGGCTACACAATCCCGACAAGCCAGGCTACACAATCCTGACAAGCCAGGCTCCACAAGCCAGGCTACACAATCCCGACAAGCCAGGCTACACAATCCTGACAAGCCAGGCTCCACAAGCCAGGGTACACAATCCCGACAAGCCAGTCTCTACAAGCCAGGCTCCACAAGCCAGGCTACACAATATTTACGAAGGTCTGATTAACCAATTTAAGGTAATCAGAGGCGCCGTCTCAGTGCCCTGACTGCCCAATAACATCCTGGGTGGATCCGCCCGCGATGCCCAAGAATATTAATAACATACCCACGCTCAGGGTATTCTTGCAAGTATTTGTGCGTTTTGTGTTGTTGCTGCTTTATGTTGTTGTTTCTGTTTTTTTTTTTTGTAGTTGGTTAAAAATTGTATTTTTTCTTGGTACTTGAGAAAGAGAGGTAATGTGAAGACGCAAGTATTATTATTATTATTTATTTGTTGTTTTCTTTTGTTCTTTCCTGGAAAGGGATTCTCACTCTGCGTTTTCTCCTTCTCTCTCTACGCTTTCTATTCCAAGCTTCTCTTCTTGTCTTTAATTTCCTAGTTTTTTCTCCTCTTGTATATTTTTCTTTCGCTCCTTTCCTTTCTTTCTAAGGGGTTTTCCCTTCATTAATTTTATTGTTTCTCTACTCTCTTTCTCTCTCTTTCTTTCTTTCTTTCTTTCTCTCTCTCTCTCTCTCTCTCTCTCTCTCTCTCTCTCTCTCTCTCTCTCTCTTCTCTCTCTCTCTCTCTCTCTCTCTCTCTCTCTCTCTCTCTCTCTCTCTCTCTCTCTCTCTCTCTCTCTCTCTCTCTCTCTCTCTCTTTCTTTCTCTCTCTCTTTCTTTCTCTCTCTCTCTCTCTCTCTCTCTCTCTCTCTCTCTCTCTATTCCTCTCTCTCTCTCTCTCTCTCTCTCTCTCTCTCTCTCTCTCTCTCTCTCTCTCTCTCTCTCTCTCTCTCTCTCTTACACAGGGTTTTACAAGTTAAGGTTTGGTAACTTTATTTACAAGCTTAGAACTGTTACTTACATCAGCTCACTTGAAAGCCTTTTCAGTGTTATGAAACATATATTTGGAACAGGATGAAGTTGGAGCCATCTGTGGGCCAGCGATTTCATTTGTTCAACTGACTTTGTTTCGTTGATGTCACTGAGCTGTACGAACATGTTCCAGACACGAGTCATCTTAGGAATAAATGATCTCAGATGAAATGATGTTCTGTAGAAAGGAATAGTCAGAGTATAGTTGCTCTCTCTCTCTCTCTCTCTCTCTCTCTCTCTCTCTCTCTCTCTCTCTCTCTCTCTCTCTCGCTCTCTCTCTCTCTCTTCTGCTTTTGTCGGTCTAATTCAATTTTTGTTCCATTCCCAGGACGAATGCAATATATGCGCGTCAGTTAGGCGACCTGTTCCCTCCTATTTCTTAATAAACTGAGAAATATTTGTTCATAATTCATATTTTTCTGAAGATCAAGAGATTATATTGTAATAAATTGATAATAAAAATTTATTATATTTCTTATTTGTTTTTTCTTTCTCTATCATTTTTTCCCTCTAATTTTTTTTACTTTTTCATTCCATTTCTTTATATATTCTTCTTTTTCTTCTTCATCTTCTTCTTCTTATTATTACTGTTGTTGTTATTATTATTATTATTATTATTATTATTATTATTATTATTATTATTATTATTATTATTATATTAGTAGTAGTAGTAGTAGTAGTAGTAGTAGTAGGAGTTGTAGTAGTATTAGTAGTATAGGAGCTAATACTAAAACTACAAGTGTTATTTCAGTCTCCAGTTTCCAACGGAGGCAACTTTACTCACACCTCCGCAAAACATCAACAAACAGATGAAATCGAAATCGACACCATTTGGGAGGTAGAGAGAAGCCGAGGCTGGTCTTCGCAGCAGATTTAAACAAAATCTCTAAAAATACCAGCCAGCGAGCGAGAGGAACAAGTGTCTCTTGTTAGACTATGGGCGTGTTGCTGGTCTCTGAGAGCCATAGACTGTGTGTGTGTGTGTGTTAGGGGTAAGGGATGTTCAAGCCCTAACTCCCAACGGATGTTTACTTAGGTCTTCCTCTGCTATACTTGCAATAATACCTTCCATTCATCCCTGGTTCATACACTCCTCCTGACACTTTCTCCTTTACTTTATTTGTCCAAAGCATCTCAACTCCTCTTCCACTCGTTCACTCCATTACATTACTTCATCATTATTATTGGCATCATATTTCTCACCAAACGATGATCTCAGACACGATTTTTCTGCCATTATTAATTGGAGGGTAAATGGGAATTAAAGCCTGCTGACTCTTGACGAAGGCCATTAAGCCAGCATGTAACCTGTGCTCCACCACTCAAGAATACTTCACTCCCTAATATAGGGATTAAAGTAATCTTTTGGTGCATATACAAAGAGAAATATATACACGACACACACACACACACACACACACACACACATACACACACACACACACACACACACACACACACACACACACACATATATATATATATATATATATATATATATATATATATATATATATATATATATATATATATATATATATATATATATTTATAACAATTCTCAAAGAGCCGAAATAATTTACAAACTTTTACTCTCGGTCTTCCGCAGGATTCGAACCTGCAGACTCGGTATCAGAGTACATAATTCGGTATCCACACAGCCAGACTCCAGATAAGTTTGGGTGCCTAGGAGCAACAAGCTTGTACAAAGTTATTTCATCAAATTCTGCCACATTCAGTGAACTACGAAAAAGATTCTTAAAGTTTGCTCGACAAGAAATCTGACTAAAAATTCCAGAACAATGGAAATATATTTCCCAAACCTTGTGAGTAACTTGACATGTGAGGTCACATCTCTATTTTATAAGTCTTCTTGACTTTATTGATCCTTGATTATGTGAGAAATCACCAAAGTGCTTAGAATATTTGTATTGTTTTACTGTGGATGTATTGTATATCATTCCTGTAATATTATTTAAACTCAGAAGAGTGTGTAATGAATTCAGAAATAACTAAAAACAAAAGTAGACAATCTAATTGAAAACATTGGTTGGACAATGGCATGCTAATAACAGGTTGTAAATAACCTATCAAATGAAATATTAGATAAAACTACAACTGCTGTTCCAGGTTTCAGTCTAAGTTTTGCAACTTCTAAAAAACTCAATGGTGTGGAAATTGCAAAAGCTTTTTGTAACTTAGAAAAAATCCTCTGATTTATCCAGTGATGAAATTAATATAAGTAATTGGATGGTTAAAGATTTTTTAAGTCTTATGCAAATTTTTATTACTAATACGTTTTTCATATTACTAAAGCAGATAAAATAAAAGCATTAGTAATTTTGAAAGATACTGATTACAAAGGTAAAATGAATAATCTTTTAAATGATACAGATTCTTATTCCAAACTTAGAAAAAATCCATTAGATTCTGTTAACAGTAATTTTTATAAAACAGTAAAACAACTACTGTACGGGAAAGATGAATTAATTAAAAAAATCATTACCACCAATCCAGCTTTACCATACTTATATGGTAAAGATGGATTGGTAATCCAGCCAAACCTATTGTTAGCTCCATAGGTTCATTTTCTTATAAATCATTTAAATGGCTTGTTGATATGTTGAACCCAATTGTTGGAAAAAATTCTAACTTTAATGTTAATATAGATTTAATGGATAAATTAAGCACCTTGACTGATTTAAATGATTACAGTATGGTTAACTTTTATATTACTTCCTTGTTTACAAAAGTTCCAGTTGATAATTTATTAAGTTTCATATCTGAAGAACTTGTTAATTACTATTTACCATTGTCAGTACCTAGTATCATTGACCATATTAATCTTTGTATTGTTAATGCAAAGTTTGTGTTTCATGGCGAGTTTTATACTCAGAAGTTTGGTATGGTAATGGGAAATCCTCTCTCACCTGTCCTTAGTAATTTGTACATGGAATATTTTGAAACAAGATTGCTTAAAAAAATCCTTCCCAATAGAGCTAAGTGGTACAGATATGTTGATGTTTGAATAAAATAACTCATTGGCTTTTTTAGTTGTTTTAATTATTAAAGGGAACCATCATTTTAAATCTAAAATTTACAAAAAACAACAAATAACTGTTCTATTGTGCACTATTATTCTTCAAATTATGTAGAAGCAAATTTTCTGTATTCTCGTCAATGTTTTTGAGAGGTTTGCATATTTGCAGCCCAGAGTTCATAGATGAAGAAATCTTGAAGATTTATCAAATAGCTAATGATCTAAATTACCCAAAACACTTAACTGATAAATCCTTTAAAACTGCTAGAAATACTTTTAACAATTTCAGAGAAAGACAACTAATCTTATTCAACTAAAAATATGTTGATTCTCCCTTGCAATAAAAACTTTCTTAATATACCTTCTCTGCTTATGAATTTTCTTATCAAAGTTGTATATAAAAATCTTAAAACGGTAAAAAAAAATGATAAAAAAAATTCCCAAAGACTACTGACGGAAGTCTACAAGATTCCTTGTAAAAAATGTGATAAAGTTTATTACGGTCAGACCGGGAAAAGTCTTGAACTAAAATTACAAGAACATAAACATAGCATTAGAAGTGGACAAGTGTGTAATGCTCTGCTGATTCATGTGGGAGATTTTTAACCATCCTATTGATTTTCAAAAGGCTGAGAAAGTTATATCAAGTAGGTCGATAGAAATATAATTTAATAAAGTTTCATAAAAAAATAGCTTTAAAATTAATATGAATATTGCTTTAGGATTATATAAACAGGATTAATTTATAATTAATAGAATTTGGGAAGAATTTAAGATACAGTCGACAAGTTAAAATGTTAAAGCTTGGGTTAAATATAAGCTGTGTTTGACAGGTCTCTGACCACCTACCTACATCAACATAACAAGATCAGGTGTTGTAAGTTGCGGTTTTGGCTTAAATAGCAACGCTCTTATTGCCGAATAAAGCAAGAGAAAATTTGTGAACTTATTTAAAATATATTTAGTTGGATTAGGCTAAATTAAATTGCGCTTGTTATAATAAGGTTAGGTAAGTTTTCAAAGCTTCTTTAGGTACAAAATTATTAATTTTTACATTAACATAAATGAAAAAAATATATCTTTAAACGAATAAGTTCTATTCGGCACGACATATATCATATATATATATATATATATATATATATATATATATATATATATATATATGTTAGTTCATTTTGTCTGGCTGTCAATTGGAATAGGCCTGTTGTATTATGTGTGTGTGTATGTGTGATGTAGTGATTGAAATGTTTTCCCCACAGTTAATTTTGCCACCTTTCCCACTATGGCCACCCAGTGAGTATGTTAGTTTTTGCCCGATTATGTCCTAGGCACATGTCGATTTGACACTAGGCCATGATGTGTGTATGGAGGTTGTAAACACTTTTTGTGGGGATCCCAGGGTGTGCGTATGGAGCTTTACCATCTATCTACATCGGGGTAGGTGTGTGTGTGTGTGGTTATCATGTGTGTGTGTGTTGGTGTGTGTGTGAAGTCACTTTTTCAAGTTTATTTTGCACTATCTCCCATATGTCTCAGCCCAGTGAGATGTTTTAGTATGCAGATTAGGGAGTGTCACAAAGCGCACGCTCCGAGTGCTTGACGGCGGGGTCCAAGGGTGTGTGTACTGGAGGTTATACAACATTTTATGTAACATTGGGGATCCCAGGGTGTGTGTACTGGAGGTTATACAACATTTTATCTAACATTGGGGGTCCCAGGGTGTGTATACTGGAGGTTATACAACATTTTATGTAACATTGGGGGTCCCAGGGTGTGTATACTGGAGGTTATACAACATTTTATGTAACATTGGGGATCCCAGGGTGTGTGTACTGGATGCTATACAACATTTTATGTAACATTGGGGATCCCAGGGTGTGTGTACTGGAGGTTATACAACATTTTATGTAACATTGGGGATCCCAGGGTGTGTGTACTGGAGGTTATACAACATTTTATGTAACATTGGGGGGTCCCAGGGTGTGTATACTGGAGGTTATACAACATTTTATGTAACATTGGGGGTCCCAGGGTGTGTATACTGGAGGTTATACAACATTTTATGTAACATTGGGATCCCAGGGTGTGTGTACTGGAGGTTATACAACATTTTATGTAACATTGGGGATCCCAGGGTGTGTGTACTGGAGGTTATACAACATTTTATGTAACATTGGGGATACCAGGGTGTGTATACTGGGTTATACAACATTTATAACATTAAGGATCCCAGGTGTATACTGGAGGTTATACAACATTTTATGTAAGCATTGCGGATCCCAGGGTGTGTATACTGGAGGTTATACAACATTTTATGTAACATTAGGGGATCCCAGGGTGTGTGTACTGGAGGTTATACAACATTTTATGTAACATTGGGGATCCCAGGGTGTGTGTACTGGAGGTTATACAACATTTTATCTAACATTGGGGTCCCAGGGTGTGTATACTGGAGGTTATACAACATTTTATGTAACATTGGGGTCCCAGGGTGTGTATACTGGAGGTTATACAACATTTTATGTAACATTGGGGATCCCAGGGTGTGTGTACTGGATGCTATACAACATTTTATGTAACATTGGGGATCCCAGGGTGTGTGTACTGGAGGTTATACAACATTTTATGTAACATTGGGGATCCCAGGGTGTGTGTACTGGAGGTTATACAACATTTTATGTAACATTGGGGGGGGGGGTCCCAGGGTGTGTATACTGGAGGTTATACAACATTTTATGTAACATTGGGGTCCCAGGGTGTGTATACTGGAGGTTATACAACATTTTATGTAACATTAGGGGATCCCAGGGTGTGTGTACTGGAGGTTATACAACATTTTATGTAACATTGGGGATCCCAGGGTGTGTGTACTGGAGGTTATACAACATTTTATGTAACATTGGGGATACCAGGGTGTGTATACTGGAGGTTATACAACATTTTATGTAACATTGGGGATCCCAGGGTGTGTATACTGGAGGTTATACAACATTTTATGTAACATTGCGGATCCCAGGGTGTGTATACTGGAGGTTATACAACATTTTATGTAACATTGGGGATCCCAGGGTGTGTGTACTGGAGGTTATACAACATTTTATGTAACATTGGGGATACCAGGGTGTGTATACTGGAGGTTATACAACATTTTATGTAACATTGCGGATCCCAGGGTGTGTATACTGGAGGTTATACAACATTTTATGTAACATTGGGGATCCCAGGGTGTGTGTACTGGAGGTTATACAACATTTTATGTAACATTGGGGATCCCAGGGTGTGTGTACTGGAGGTTATACAACATTTTATGTAACATTGGGGATACCAGGGTGTGTATACTGGAGGTTATACAACATTTTATGTAACATTGGGGATCCCAGGGTGTGTATACTGGAGGTTATACAACATTTTATGTAACATTGCGGATCCCAGGGTGTGTATACTGGAGGTTATACAACATTTTATGTAACATTGGGGATCCCAGGGTGTGTGTACTGGAGGTTATACAACATTTTATGTAACATTGGGGATACCAGGGTGTGTATACTGGAGGTTATACAACATTTTATGTAACATTGCGGATCCCAGGGTGTGTATACTGGAGGTTATACAACATTTTATGTAACATTGGGGATCCCAGGGTGTGTGTACTGGAGGTTATACAACATTTTATGTAACATTGGGGATCCCAGGGTGTGTGTACTGGAGGTTATACAACATTTTATGTAACATTGCGGATCCCAGGGTGTGTATACTGGAGGTTATACAACATTTTATGTAACATTCGGATCCCAGGGTGTGTATACTGGAGGTTATACAACATTTTATGTAACATTGCGGATCCCAGGGTGTGTGTACTGGAGGTTATACAACATTTTATGTAACATTGGGATTGCAATGCATGCGCAACATTCGGTCTTAAAATCATCATCACACACAACACCCAGATCACCGGAACATCCTACCTCAGACACA
This sequence comes from Cherax destructor, assembly GCA_009830355.1. Classification (NCBI taxonomy): domain Eukaryota; kingdom Metazoa; phylum Arthropoda; class Malacostraca; order Decapoda; family Parastacidae; genus Cherax; species Cherax destructor. Next base: position 58,231 of record WNWK01009817.1, read on the forward strand.
ACAAATCGACAAAAGCCGAAAAAAAGCCTGACAGATCAGAGACCAGGCCGCGATTAGCGGTCAGAGGATCGAGCCTGTACCACTCGGGCTTAGCGCTTCACGCAAATAACAACAGAGAAGAACAGCAATAACAGAGCGCTCCTACTTCCAACATTCGTGGCAGAATACATCCAAGGAGAAAATAAAATATTTAAGTTTATTTCTCACACTGACTTTTCGCATTAAACTTGGAGAAATATTTTGATGCGAGAGGAGAAGTTTTAAATGGCCCGAGAAAGGAAGCAGCTGAAACTTTTGATCTCAAGGAGAGGTTGAGGAAAGACTTGTTATATATACTTATTGTCCTTGTATATTCAACCTGTGTACTCACCTTGTTGTACTCAACTAGTATTTATGTGTGTGTGTGTGTGTGTGTGTGTGTATTAATTATAAAGTACTCGTCTAGATGTATGCACCTGTGTGTACTCGCATACATGCATTCACCTAGATGTACTCAACTACTTTTAAAAGTAATTTGTTTGAGCAGTTCTTCAGCCTTTATAGAGGTTGGTCAGTCCCTCAGGATAAGAGACTGATCACCTCCTTCCAAGGCTGAAGGACTGATCACCTCCTTCCAAGGCTGAAGGACTGATCACCTCCTTCCAAGGCTGAAGGACTGATCACCTCCTTCCAAGGCTGAAGGACTGATCACCCGTGGCAGTGTGGGTTCAGTTCCAGCCATTTCGATCCTCTAAAGACGTAATTTGCTCTTATAACGAGAGATCCGGTATCCCTTCATCATGGGGGGGTCCTGCCTGCAGAGAACACTGATCATCAGTGTAATGAGTCTTTGTTTGTCTTGTATAATATGATATTATCCCCCCTCCCCTAACTCCCCCCTCCCTCAAGCATCTTGTATATTATTTTGAGTCGAGATATCATATCTAATAAGTGTTTTAAGTGGAGTTGAAGTGGCATTAAGTGCACTATGTGGAGGTGAAGAGAGAGCTTCCACTCCGAGGTATGACGCACCTAACTGAACTCAGATGTGTTCATCTAACTTACCTTTATTCACCTAGGTGCTCTGGTCTTGATGTCCTTATCTATGTGTTGAGGGACTGATCACTCAAATTACTTTTAAAAGTAGATGAGTACATGTAGGTGGAGCAACATTTTATATATCATATACAAAGCTTAATTTAGCTACGAAAAAATGATCTAGAACAGGAAAGATGTTTCTTGTTTTCCGCCAGTGAAGGCATAAGGGCAGTAATTAATGAATATCGATAAGGTAGAAAATGTAAGAAATTTACTGAGAAACTTGCCAGATATATGTAAAGAGTGAGGAAAAAAAAGGGTAGGGAACTAGGAGAATGGGAAAATAAGAATAGGGATCAAGGAGTGGAAATAAGGGTAGAGATGGTCATTCAAATCAGGTCAAAAGAGACAAAAAAAAAAAAATGGGTACAAGACTGAGAAAAAGGAAAGGGAGGAAAAGAAGGCTATAACAGGAAAACAAAAAAAAGAGAAAAACAGGAAGAAACATGCTTAGAGGAAAGAAAGCAAGAAAATTCAGATCACTTGACAGAAAGCGGGAATGAACCAAACTCAGTAAATGTAGGCAGCCAGGACATCTGCAGATATTATTCAAAAGGGATGTGCCTATATGGAAGAAAATGTTTGTATAAAGACAGCAAAAAATGTGCAAACATGTTTAAAAAGGGAAAGTGTTGCGTTGACAAAGTGTGCATGTACTTCCTTCTACTGATGTGTAAAGCTTCAACACAGTACAGAGAATGTTATGACCTGAGTTGTCCAGACCACCATGCCAAAGGAAGGCGAGGCTACAGAGAAAGAATGGGAAACATTAGGAGCCAAGAAAGAAGACAAACATGGAAATACGACAGACAGGACAGAGATGCACAACTGGGGGACAAACAAATCCAGACATCCGCCCAACAGGGCCGAATATACAACAGAAATATGCACACTCAGTACTGGAGAAACCATGGGTATGTTCACTATGGGTCATACCATGCAGTACATCACCAGTGGTACTAACTAAACACACACCAAACCAAAACATCCCAAATGGTAAATCCTCCTTCATCTTTTCCAACATTCAGGGTTTGATTTCAAAACCGACAAAGTTAGTTATATTAGAGGGCTCCTCTCAGAAGCGAATGCCATGTTTGGAGCATTTACAGAAACACACAAAAGGGATGTTTTGGATGGAAAGATTAAGTTAGAAAACTATAACATGTATCGATGTGATAGAATTAATAGGTCACAGGGAGGAGTAGGACTCTATGTGAAAGACATTTTCTCTTGCTCAGAATTGATGAATTCGTGAAAGGATGCTACAGTAGAAGTTTCAGGTATTAAAGTTGAAAATAAGAATTTGGTAATTATCCTAGTATATAAATCACCGTCAGCAACTGTTGAAGAATTCACAGACTAGTTAGGGAAGATAGATGACTGTCTTGATAGGCTAGAAAATCCCACACCAAATATTATATTCTTTGGAGATTTTAATCTCCCACTTGTAAAATGAAAGGTTGCTCAACACAATGTTATACCAGAAATATCTACTGGGAGCACCCTGGCTCATCAGGCACATACCAGGGAACTAATGAGGATCTGTAAAAAATACTCATAGAACCAACAGATAACTGATACCACTAGAAATGAAAATACCCTGGATTTGATATTCACAAACAACGAGGAACTAATCAGAGACATAACAATTACAAAAACAATATACTCCGACTAAACATCATAGAAATGCAAACGAGTATAAACTCCGGGTTAGGGAACTACAGCACTAATGTAAGAGAAGGGAGGTTCAGTAAGTTTAACAACCATAAAATATAAGTGAAATACCAGAGATATTAAAGAGTGGGGACATAGCTCCTTTGCATAAGGGAGGCAGTAGAGTACTTGTTAAAAATTACAGACCAGTACAGACCAACATCGTGTCATTACGATTTCGTGAGTCATGAATCATAAAAACCTTCGTAAGAATGATGAGATGGCAGATTACAAATTTCATGGAACATCACAATCGGCATAACCCAAACCAACATGGTTTTAGAGCAGGACGATCATGCCTGTTACAGCTATTGAACCACTATGAAAGAATTACGGAGGCGTTGGAAGACAATCAAAATGCAGATGTTGTATACACAGATTTTGCAAAGGCATTTGACAAATGTGATCATGGGTGATTGCACACAAAATGTGGGGCCAATGGCATTACGGGAAAGGAAGGCAGATTGATTTTCGGGTTCCTAACATACAGAACACAAAAATAGTAGTAAACAGAGCAAAATCCAGCATCAGCGAGGTAAAAAAAAGAAAGCTAAATTCCCCAAGGCACTGTCCTGGCACCTCTGCTGTTTCTCATCCGCATAGCTAACATATATATAAACACCCATCACAGTTTTGTACCATCATTTGCAGATGATACTAAAGTAAGCACGAAAGTCACTTCAGTAGAAGACACTGAAAAATTACAGGAAGATATAAGCAAAGTTTTCCAGTCGGCAAAGGAGAACAACATGACGTTCGATGGTGTTAAGTTCCAGCTGCTTATGTATAGAAAGAGCGAAGAACTCAAAAGGAACAATGTATACAAAACTCAAGAGGGTCGTCAAATAGAATGAAAGGAACAAGTAAAAGACTTGGGAATAATTATGTCAGCTGACTTTTCTTTCCAAGAATACAGTAAGACAAACGTCACGATAGCCTGGAGGATGACGGGGTGGGTAAGAAGGACCTTCAAAGCATGGGAAACAATGCCACTGATGACACTTTCCAAATCGCTGGTGCTCCCTCATTTGGAATATTGCTCAGTGTTGACGGTCCCGTTCAGGGCAGGACAAATATCAGAGCTGGAACATTTAGAGAGATCGTTCGTCTACGGACCGCATAGAGCCAGTAAAACATTTGGGAACACTTTAAAGTCTTAAATATGTACTCACTGAAGTGGAGGAGAGAGAGATACATGATAATATATACCTGGAAAGTACTCGAGGGCCTGGTCCCAAATCTGCACACTGCCATTATATCATACTGGAGCCAAAGATATGGAAGGAAGTGCAAAATAAACCCAGTGAAAAGCTGGGGTGCGGTAGGCACAGTAAGGGAACACTGTATCAACATCCGTTGCCCCAGATTATTCAACATCTTACCAGAAGATAGAAACACTGCTGGAATAAGTGTAGAAGTCTTTAAGAGGAAGCTGGACAAGTATCTTCATCAAGTACCAGATAAACCAGACTTTGATGGATATGTGGGGCAGTGGGCCTCCAGCAGCAACAGCCTACTTGACCAGGCTAGTGTCGACCGAGTCTAGTCCATGGCCGGGCTCAGGGAGTAGAAAATCTCGAAACTCTTCAGAGGTACATCAAAGGTACCTAGATGTTCTTACCTAGATTTTTTACCTAGATGTTCTCACCTAGGTGTTTTCACCTAGATGTTCTCACCTAGATGTTCTCACCTAGATGTTCTCACCTAGATGTTCTCACCTAGATGTTCTCACCTAGATGTTCTCATGTATTTTATCAGTTATTCTCACCTACTTAAACTGGTTAATAACTTGCACAATGGGAGGTTATTAATTACCGAGATAATTACAGCGCCAATTAAATGTGAATGGTGGAGGTGAACGGAGTCGATCCAGTGAGACGGAGGGTAGCTCCATTTCCTTCGATCAAGAGCCTTTCAAGAGCATCAAACCACTCAGCATGAAGAGGGAGAGATGCAAGTCACTGGGTGTTGGATGGCGCTAAATCCGTAAGGGTAATAAGGGTCATCAAGCATGGTAGTGCTTAAACTCTAATACAAATTATATAATGCAGTACGTGTATTATACACAGTTGATACCGGTGACGCCAGCGTCCACACTGCCCACAACTGGTATAAGTGACGCCGGCGTCCACACTGTCCAAACCTGGTGACGCTGGCGTCCACACTGCTCATCATGGCCGTGAGGGCTTATACCACAGGTGTCAAGGTTGGAAACAAGGCAGTGAGTGCCTGCACCACTGGTGCATGCTGCCTTCATTGTACACTGAGTGCCTGCACCACTGGTGCATGCTGCCTTCATTGTACACTGAGTGCCTGCACCACTGGTGCATGCTGCCTTCATTGTACACTGAGTGCCTGCACCACTGGTGCATGCTTCCTTCATTGTACACTGAGTGCCTGCACCACTGGTGCATGCTGCCTTCATTGTACACTGAGTGCCTGCACCACTGGTGCATGCTGCCTTCATTGTACACTGAGTGCCTGCACCACTGGTGCATGCTGCCTTCATTGTACACTGAGTGCCTGCACCACTGGTGCATGCTGCCTTCATTGTACACTGAGTGCCTGCACCACTGGTGCATGCTGCCTTCATTGTACACTGAGTGCCTGCACCACTGGTGCATACTGCCTTCATTGTACACTGAGTGCCTTCAACACTGGTGCATGCTGCCTTCATTGTACACTGAGTGCCTTCAACACTGGTGCATGCTGCCTTCATTGTACAGTGAGTGGGTGCACCACTGGTGCATGCTGCCTTCATTGTACACTGAGTGCCTGCACCACTGGTGCATGCTGCCTTCATTGTACACTGAGTGCCTGCACCACTGGTGCATGCTGCCTTCATTGTACACTGAGTGCCTGCACCACTGGTGCATGCTGCCTTCATTGTACACTGAGTGCCTTCAACACTGGTGCATGCTGCCTTCATTGTACGCTGAGTGCCTTCACCACTGGTGCATGCTGCCTTCATTGTACACTGAGTGCCTTCACCACTGGTACATACTGCCTTCATTGTACACTGAGTGCCTTCACCACTGGTGCATGCTGCCTTCATTGTACACTGAGTGCCTTCACCACTGGTACATACTGCCTTCATTGTACACTGAGTGGCTTCACCACTGGTGCATGCTGCCTTCATTGTACACTGAGTGCCGTCACCACTGGTACATACTGCCTTCATTGTACACTGAGTGCCTTCACCACTGGTGCATGCTGCCTTCATTGTACACTGAGTGCCTTCACCACTGGTACATACTGCCTTCATTGTACACTGAGTGCCTTCACCACTGGTACATACTGCCTTCATTGTACACTGAGTGCCTTCACCACTGGTGCATGCTGCCTTCATTGTACACTGAGTGCCTTCACCACTGGTACATACTGCCTTCATTGTACACTGAGTGTCTTCACCACTGGTGCATACTGCCTTCATTGTACACTGAGTGCCTTCACCAATGGTGCATGCTGCCTTCATTGTACACTGAGTGCCTTCACCACTGGTGCATGCTGCCTTCATTGTACACTGAGTGCCTTCATCACTGGTGCATGCTGCCTTCATTGTACACTGAGTGCCTTCACCACTGGTGCATGCTGCCTTCATTGTACACTGAGTGCCTTCACCACTGGTGCATGCTGCCTTCATTGTACACTGAGTGCCTGCAACACTGGTGCATGCTGCCTTCATTGTACACTGAGTGCCTGCAACACTGGTGCATGCTGCCTTCATTGTACACTGAGTGCCTTCAACACTGGTGCATGCTGCCTTCATTGTACACTGAGTGCCTGCAACACTGGTGCATGCTGCCTTCATTGTACACTGAGTGCCTGCAACACTGGTGCATGCTGCCTTCATCGTTCATTCGTCGCAAAACTGAATGCAACAAAATTCTTCACTGAAAATTGGCATCACGTAATTAAATCACTACTGGTCGCCCACATACCAACTCTCAGTTATCCTAACAATTTTGAATAACTTTCAAACAGCAGCAGATAATTATCATGGATTGTTGGTGGTAATTTAATTCATTATCATTAATAAGAAGTATTGTTCCAACTTCCGACTGAAGAATTTTAATTAGATGTTCGTGGAAATAAGACCTGTACACGAATCAGTACACCGTAGCTCAGACAGGTGCAACTGCACGTGCACTCTCTCATAGCTTACGAGAGGAAGCTGGTTAACTATCTCTGGGAGATCAACCAGGCTGTGTTGGCTATGTGGGTCAGCTGTCCGCCAACAGCAACAGCCTGGTTAACAGGAAGTCAACAAGAAAGCCTGGCCTGTGGCCGCCGGACTGAGAAGATGGAATAACCCTCGAAACGTGTCACAGGTATATCACAGGTTCTCTGAGCTTAAGAGGCGTTCAGGTCCTTGAAACGTTCCCCGCAGATTCGGGGATCACACTGTACTTAAAATGATGCTGAAACAGGAAAGCATCTAAGGTGGCAAAAATCTCAGATGACACAAAATTTGGAAAAAAATGCAGTATCAGAAAACTGACTGTTTGAGCATATTCTGCGTGACCTGGACAGGTCGTCCCTGTGACCTGGACAGGTCGTCCCTGTGATCGGAGATCAAATATGTTTTACAATTAATTTGCCGAAACAAGCAATATAAGAAAGAAACAGGGAGTAATTATAACGAACAACCACAAAAGCATGTAACAATATGTGTTTATAAGCAGCAACACAACACTCAGTTTCATAACTAGAGTTCAAACCCACAGAAGCATCTTAATGTTCTGTCCAGTTTCGGTCTCCAAATTATAAAAAAAAACCACGACGATATACTGGGAAGGTTGATAGAAGTGAAACTAAGCTCGTACCATCATGAAGAAACAAATCACAGAAGAAAGATCCAAAGATCCTAATCTTTTCTCTTAGGAAACGTAGGCTCAAAGGAAATGTTATTCACACCTTTAAGATACTGAATTGTTTTAATGCGCTCAAATTTGAAGTTCGGAACGAACCAATAATTCGAAAAAAAATTAATGAAACTTCGAAGCAAGACATGCAACATACACATGTGTGAAAGTATTTTCTTTGTTTAAAGACTGGAATGAACTATCCACTGAAGCTTAATAATGAAGCTTTGAGAAGCACTTTGCAAACATAGGCTTCGTCTGATACTATGGGTAAACATACATGTGATGTTTATTATGTATCTACTTCAGGACGATCAGATAATAATAAATCATTGAGGGTATTATGGTAGTAATGGTAGCAGTAGTGGCTGTGACGACTGCCATCCTGATATCTGCAACGAAGCTGCTCAGAATATCTGGTTCTGCCCCACGCAGTCCATTATCCAGGAGAAGAACTAATGATATCCAGATGCAGATCGACCAGCGCACACAGCTCTCTGAGTGGCTGACTAACCTGAGCATTTGCGGTAGGAACAGTACTAACAAATCTTATCCTATAAATTCCATGAGCTTGAACTGCTTAGCTTTGGTCTTTCCATTGCCACTTCACCTGCCCCTCGCGCTGGTGTTCACCTAATTAGCTCTTTTGATTCTTTTCGTCAGTCTCGCTCTCGTAATCTTCCTGACTGTCCACTTGTCGTGGCGCTCTCCTTCCTGCTCTTCATAGTCTGTTTTCTAAGAACCATCACCTTCCTCGCCGCTATCAACTTGCCCTTTCTTCTCTTAAATCTAACACTAAAATTGTCATACTCTCTTCTGACAAAGGTAATTCGGTAGTTATCCTTGATCCCAAGGATTACCTCCGTAAAGCTCTCTGACTCACGTACCTTCACTCATCTCGTTTCCAACCCTCTTGATCGCATCAAGAGAACTTTCAACAAGAAACTAAAGACTCTCCGACCTCTGTCCTCCTGACTTATACCTTGTTCAACGTTTTCGTGTCATCTGTCCCTCTTTGCCCTATTTCTATGGCCTTCCCAAAACTCATAAACCTGATATTCCTCTGCGTCCCATCATATCTTCTAGAGGTTCTGTCTCTTATTCTCTTGCTTCTTGGCTGGCTAAAACTCTCACTCCCTTTCTTGGTACTTTTTCTCCTGCTCACCTTCGTCACTCTCAAGACTTCATCGAACGGGTTCACTCTCTCCCGACCTGTAAGATGCTTAGTCTTGATGTTGAGTCCCTCTCCACTAATGTCCCTCTTGATGATGTCCTTAATTTTCTCAGAGAGAAGGCCAATTAAGGGTTACTTTATCTCCCTATACTACTGATGTCTTTTTTTATCTTATCCTCCTTCGTGTGGACTCTAATTCCTTTTCCTTACAAGGTAAATATTATTCTCAAACCTTCGGTGTCTCTATGGGCTCTCCTCTATCTCCTGTTCTTGCTAATCTTTACATGGAATACTTCGAGACTGTTCTTCTTCCCACTATTGATGTGCGTCCTTCACTCTGGCTCCGCTATGTAGACGACATCTTTGCTCTTTGGCCTCATGACTCTTGTCTCTTCCAACCATTTATTGATGCTCTTAATACTTGCCCCTTCCATTAAGTTTAAAGCTGAATGGGAATCTAATTCCTTACTTCCTTTCCTTGATGTTCATGTCCACCGCTCAGACACAGGTTTTGCTTTTCCCGTATCAAGAAAAGTGTTCTTATCTCCCTCATTCTCCGTGCTCTCCGCATTTGTGATCCTCAGTTCCTTGAATCAGAAATTTCCACTCTTCATAATTCATTTTCCCCGCCTTGGCTACCCTTCCCATTTCATAGACTCTGCCTTCTCTCTTGCTAAACGGTCTTCCTTCTCTCCCAAACTCTCTACTCCTGGTAACTCTTCTGTCCTCTGCCTTCCCTACATTTCCAGTCTTTCTAATCTCAACAACTCTCTCCGTCCCTTAGATATCAAACTTATTTTTCGCCAGACTAACACTCTTCTCACCAATCTAGTTCATACCTTTCCTCCCTCTATAGATGCTCCTGGTGTCTACTCTATTTCTTGTTCCTCTTGTCCTCTCCAGTACTTTGGAGAAATAGGCCGATCTCTTTCTGAACGACTCAGAGAGCACAAAAGTAGTGTTAAGCTTGCCGACACCAACAATGCTCTTTTTTTGTCATGTCAAAGATCACGATCATCCTATTGACTGGTCTTCTGCTAAAACTGTCTACACTACTTCTAACTTACACAGTCGCCGTCTTGTTGAATCCTCTCTTATATACAACTTTCCTTGCATGAATCTTAGTCGTTGCTTTGTCTCTGTAGATGCTTTCCTTTCCCATTACATTGTAAAATGCTAAAAACTTCAGAACACCAGTGACGTAACCTGATTCTTTTTTCCCCTTCTCCCTTTTTCCCTTTTCTCTTTCCTCTCTCTTCTTTAGGTTTTCTTTCTTCTGCCTTGGGTATTTGGTCCATCATTATTTTCGCCCCCTCCGTGTCCTTGTTCCTACCCTATGTAGGCCCCTAGCTCCCTTGCAGTGCTCCTCTTTCTTAGTATTTGACTGTCTCCTCAACTACCACTACTATTACCTCTACCACTACCTCTCTTCTTCCTTTAATTCTACCTCTCTTGTTCTCGTCTCTGTCTGTTGGCCTATATATACTCCCTCCTTCTCTCCTTTTGTTAGTGTGACTTTGTAAATGGTTCAAGTCGGACCGAAACGTCGTGGTCAGCTCCTCCCTCCTATATGCAGGTTATTTGTGTATTGTTCCAGTCACGGTATTGTGGCTTTTTGTTATTTGTAGTATTTTTTTCCCGTTTCATGGCGGCAGTTGCTTCAAACAATTAGATAATAGATGAGAGTCCTTAATTATCAACAGTCCACAAGGAGGCTGTGTTGGTGTGGCCTCTACAAGTCTGCTATCTCTTCTCCGTGTACTCTACCTTCTTCTTCCCTCCTTCCTTCATCATCTCTCCATTCCTTCCTCCCTCCCTCCCTCTCCTCTCATCGCACCATTATTGCCGCAAGTCTCAGTAATTTGAGAAAAATTCACCTCCTTTCCACATAGGCATCTAAGACGCTCTTATACAAGTGGAAGGATTGTAGAGTTGTGGGAAAGTGAAGCACCTTACTAGTGGCTCCAGCCAGACCTCAGACAAGATGAATTCTTGGAAGAGCGCGTGTAATTACCTAGTTGAGTTTGCCAGGGTTTCTAGCACTTGTGGCTGCCTTTAACTTTCCACGGATGGAGTCAGCTTCTACGGTTGCTGTCTGATTCATTATTCTTGATTTCTTCTTGATTTATATATATATATATATATATATATATATATATATATATATATATATATATATATATATGCAAGACAAGCCACGGGGTGGAAATCTTTAACTCAAGTACTTTCACACTTCCCAGTACGTCATCAGGAGCTGTGGAATGTTGTAAAGGCAACAACAGGAGAAGTAGGGTAAGTTTTCAGAGAATGGTAGTGTGGAGGCACCAGCCAGACAGAGGCCAGCGGGATGCCAACCACACACCAGTTCCAAGCTTCTAACCACCGGAAACAGGTCATGTGACGCAAAAAGTTACAATATTGGATCATCACATACCTTCATTTACAACCTTCTAACTAATGAAATAGAGGGGAAAAATCCCTCATTTATCAACCGGTGTCACTGAACCTTCCAGAACAATCAGGAAATACTCGCTGTGTCAGTTAATATGCTTGTGTGAATTTATCCTATTCAGGCTTCCTTTCTCATAATAACTAGGCTATTCATAATTTTAATGCCATTCCTATCAATATTATCAACTATCATTCGCTAATATCATTATTATTATTATTATTATTATTATTATTATTATTATTATTATTATTATTATTATTATTATTATTATTATTATTATTATAATAATATTTCCAACAACCTGATTCAATGCCACTCCTATCATTAATATCCGCAAATATCATTATTATTATCATCATAACTTGGTTATTCTTAATTTTAATGCCATTCCTATCATTATTATCAACTATCATCCGCTAATATGATTATTATTATCATCATTATAATATTACCAACAACCTGATTAATTAAACCACTAAACTAGTTGCAATCACCATGTGGCAACCACCTATATGTACCTTGTACCATTATACCAAGACGGGCCTCAATAAACCATACCACGGGTGGGGTTCGAACCCGCGGTCAGAGAGTCTCAATAGTTATACCCACGGCAGACCTAACATTAAATATCCAAGTTCGCGACAGACTTAACGAGGGGCGCACCATGATGTTCAGTCTGCAGACTCTGGTCGAACATAACCAAAACATCACGAGACCCCCTGGCATAAGGAGCAGTCCTGCGCTTTTGTATAACATTGTTGTTTAAGGCTGTGCACAATTGACTCCACTAAATAACTATCCAGTTTGTACAGCCCATAATTTGAGTTATATACGGAATTCCTATCATGTTTCACGAGGGAGGATTCTACTATGTTTCTTTCCATGATGGAACTGTTGGGTACAGTTATCTGGGTGGAAGCCCACCCCGGTGGGTGATTACAAGAACTGACATGGTTAAAGATCGCATTCGACACCTGGCCTGGTCTGATTAAGTACTGGTGTTGGGGTAATCTGGCTTCCAGAAGTTTACCTGTCTGACTAATGTATGAGAGTGAGCAAAGGTTGCATGGGACCTTGTAGACACCACCCACATTATTAGGTGGTGTGTTTTTAATCAATCTCTGTTTCACTGTCCCAGTGGTTCTGAAAGTCAAATTTATATTGAGTTTCTTTAGTGCCTCCCGCAGGCAGACCAGATTGTCATTGTATGGTAAGACCAATACATATTTTCTGTCAGGCGTTTCCTTAGGTTCAGTCCTGTAGAAAGCCTTCCTGGCTGACATTAGGACCTTCTCAACGAAATCCCTGGGATATCTCAGTTATGTGGCTAGGTTAAATATCTTGTTGATTTCGTCGTCTAAATACTCAGAACGGCAGATACGCAAAGCTCTCAGGAACATTGTAAGGAAAACACTCCTTTTAACCCTAGATTCATGATTAGAATAATAATGAATGTAAGATGACACATTGGTGGCCTTCCTGTAGACTGTAAATTTGAAACTTCTGTTGATGCGATGGAATAAAACGTCTAGGAAGGGTAGAGTGTTATCTATTTCATGCTCTACTGTGAACTTAATAGAAGGTACCAGACCATTAAGTCTAGTTAGGAACTCATCAATGTTGTGATCTCTAGGCCAGAGGCAAAGCACATCATCTACGTATCTGAACCACCTAGCATTATTTGGGAGAATATCTTTAAGTAGTCTAGTCTCATAAAATTCCATATACAGGTTGCTGAGTAAGGGGCTGAGGGGATTTTCCATAGCCATACCCTGCTTCTAAGCATAGTACTTTCCCTCAAACACAAACTTACAATCCATGACACAAAGTTTAATCAGTTCAATAATTATATTCGAGGGGTATTGCAGGGAGAAGTTTTCTAGTTCCTCTTCAGGGTAAGTACGTCAGATACTCTGGTAAACAGGGCAGTGACATCATCTTCAGGGTAAGTAAGTCAGGGACTCTGGTAAACAGGGCAGTGACATCATCTTCAGGGTAAGTACGTCAGGGACTCTGGTAAACAGGGCAGTGACATCATCTTCAGGGTAAGTACGTCAGGGACTCTGGTAAACAGGGCAGTGACATCATCTTCAGGGTAAGTACGTCAGGGACTCTGGTAAACAGGGCAGTGACATCATCTTCAGGGTAAGTACGTCAGGGACTCTGGTAAACAGGGCAGTGACATCATCTTCAGGGTAAGTACGTCAGGGACTCTGGTAAACAGGGCAGTGACATCATCTTCAGGGTAAGTAAGTCAGGGACTCTGGTAAACAGGGCAGTGACATCATCTTCAGGGTAAGTAAGTCAGGGACTCTGGTAAACAGGGCAGTGACATCAAGACTCACCAGGGTAGACTCTTGTGAAACATTTAATTTCTGGAGCTTCTCAGTAAGATCAACATTGTTTTTAGTATGCGCCTGCGAGATCCTACCAACCATGGCAGTTAAAAGTTTAACCAACCATTTAGATAAGTTATATGGTGCTGAGCCTACTGAACTTATAATAGGCCGCACTGGGTTCCTGGTTTATGAGTCTTGATCAACCCATAAAGATACGGTAGAGTTGTGGACCTCGCTGACAAGTGTTTAATTAGTTCATCATTTCCCTTCAATGACGTTCTAAAACGTTTATTGCAATGGCTACTGACCTGGTCAATGGGGTTCTTAACAAGCGGTTCGTAAGTTTCATTATCACTCAATAGATGGTTCATTTTACCTAAGTATTCAGCTTTATCTAAAATAACAACAATATTGGCTTTATCACCTCTCAAGAGATGCAACGTCTGATCGTTACTGAGCTCCTTGTATGTTTTAGTGAATCTTAATGGGCAATTGGGGACCACCGGACGGGGTAAAGACCTATATAACATCCCTTTACATATATTAAATGTATCGGACGTCAGGTCACCATGTTTTCCTAGCATGCAGAAATATTTTGCTATGTTTACGTAATTAACATCTTTATTTGTTGGCGCAAAGCTTAATCCGAATCCTAGTGCTGCCTGTTGATCATTACTTAATTCTTTGCTAGACAAGTTCATTACAAACTCCGGATTTGCATGTGTGGTCCAGCCACTCTGTGCTATGAGGATGTTTAACTTTCTCGTATGCATACGTTCGGTGTTCTCTCTGACTCTTCTAAGCTCACTATAAATATAATCAAGTAGTCTTGCCAACCTAGGGGAATCTTGTGAAAGAAAATCGTCTTGGTTCTCCTCATTTCTATAAAAAGCATCTTCTTTTCATGTAGTTGATCAAACGGTGTAGTAGCCAATCTGACCAACCTGTTCTGCAGTAGCGATTTTGGTATGGTAGAACCTGTTCACTTAGGCACTTGTGGCTTGTCTTGCGTTGTTAAGATCGCATGTTTGCGATTATTTTGCATATATATATATATATATATATATATATATATATATATATATATATATATATATATATATATATATATATATATATATATATATATATATATATATATATATATATATATATATGTCGTGCCGATTAGGTAAAGCTGGTCAATTAGCAAGAACTCATCTAAAAATAAGTCCTTTCTAAAAATTTCTCTTATACGTTTAAAGATATATTTTTTCATTTATGTTATTGTAAGAATTTATAATTTTGTACCAAGAGAAACTTTGAAAACCTACCTAACCTTATTACAACAAGCGCAATTTAATGTAGCCTAACCCAACTAAATATATTTTAGATACGTTAACATTAATTTAATAATAAACAAACACAATGAAATATATTTTTTCGTTATGTTCAGAATGATTTTGGCTAAATTATTGCATACACAAATTTTCACTTGTCTTATATGGCAAGATGAGCGTTGCTATTTAAGCCAAAATCAAGTTTTACCTAATCGGACGACATATATATATATATATATATATATATATATATATATATATATATATATATATATATATATATATATATATATATATATATATATATATATATATATATATCTGTATTTCGCCGAATAGGTAAAATTAGTCAATTAGCAAGAACTCATTTAAAATTAAGTTCTTTCTAAAATTTTCTCTTATACCTTTAAAGATATGTATTCTTTTCATTTATGTTAATGTCAAAATTAATAATTTTGTACCAAAAGAACCTTGGAAAACTTACCTAACTTTATTATAACAGTATAATAGTATAATATAACAGTATAATAACAGTATAATAGTAGAAATCCTCGGCATTAAAGTGGAAAATAAGAATCTAGTAATTATCCTAGTATACAAACCACCATCAGCAACTGCGGAGGAATTCACAGAGCAGTTAAAGAAGATAGATAGCTATCTGGATAGGCTAGAAAATCCCACCCCAAACATTTTAATCCTTGGAGATTTTAATCTCCCTCATGTAAAATGGAAGATGAGGCACCATAATGTTATACCAGAAATAACTCCTGGAAGCACCCTGGCCCAACAGGCACATACCAGGGAACTAATGAGGCTTTGTGAAAAGTACTCACTAAACCAACAGATAATTGATCCCACTAGAAATGAAAATACCCTGGATTTGATATTCACAAACAACGAGGAATTAATCAGAGACATAACAGTTACAAAAACAATATACTCTGATCATAACATCATAGAAGTTCAAACTAGTATTAACTCAGGGTTAGGGAACTGCGACACTAATGTT